>CM028134.1:837815000-838007500 GCA_016271365.2 Neoceratodus forsteri
CTGAGACTATCCGCCAGAATGTTGTGAACACCTGGAACATGGACTACTGTCAAGGATAGGCTGTGTTGAACAGCCCAGTACCACACCCACATTGCTTCCCTGCAAAGGGTGTATGAACGGGTGCCTACCTGCTCGTCAATGTACCAGACCATTGCCATACTGTCGGTCTGGATGAGAAGTGTTCCTGGAACTAAGAGGGTTTGAAAGGCTTGGAGAGCACTTAGCACTGCTCTCATCTCCAGGATGTTGATGTGAAGATTCTCCTCCATGGAAGACCATGTCCCTTGTGTTCGATGGTCTCTCAGGTGGGCCCCCCCCCATCCGTGGTTCCAAGCATCTGTCATAAGAGTCATGGAGGGGGACAGGGAGGAAAATGAAACCCCCACCAAAAGGTTGGATGGATCCTGCCATCGGAGGAGATCCCTCTGTAGACTGTTGGAGACTAGAACCTTCTGGTCCATGTCGTCCAAGCACTGATCACTGGACCTGGAGGAACCACTTAGTCACCCTCCTGCGCAGTCTGGCCAGTGGGACTGCGGGTATAGCGGCTGCCATAAGACCCAACAGTCAGAGGACAGAGCACACTGGGGTCCAACGAGAAGAGGCCACTAGTGCTGCTTGAAGAATGAGAGTCTCCGCCCTGTCTGTGGGAAGAAAAGCCCTGCACTTGACCATGTCCAGTACTGCCCCTATGAATTGGAGGCATTGGGAGGGTGACATTTGAGACATGGAGTAACTGACTGTAATGCCAAGTCTGGAGAAAAGGTCTAGGGTGAAGGAAAGGAACTCCTTCAGACTGTCCTGGGATGGAGCTAAAATCAGCCAGTCATCCAGGTATGGGAACACATAAATGCCCTTGCGACCACGGTTGCCACTACCACCGCTAGGCTCTTGGTGAAAACTTGAGGTGCAGAGGAGATGCCAAAGGAAAGGGCCTTGAACTGAAAATACTCTTCCTGGAAGGAGGATCTCAGAAAACAGCGGTGGGCCTGAAGGATTGGGATATGTAGGTAAGTATCCTGCATATCCAGGTATTCTACGAAGAGGTTGAGCATGCTGAGATCTAGGATGGGCCTGAGATCTCCCATCTTTTTGGGCACTAGGAAGAAGTGGGAGTAAAATCCCCTTCCTATTTGCTCTGTTGGAACCCGTTCTATGGCGGATTTTTTGCAGTAGAGCTTGGATTTCCTACAGTATGATACTGTGTTGTCCTGACAGGTAATGAGACCTGCCCGGTGGGTTGCTCAGTGGTCATTCCAGAAACTCTATGGAGTGACCTCTTGCAACAAGTTGTAGAACCCATGCATCTACAGTGACAGCCTTCCACCCTTCCAGGTGGAGGCTGAATCTTCCCTCCACTGGTTCCTCCACGGGGAGGAAACCGGGGAGGGACACTTTAAGTCAGGACACGGAGGGGAGAGGTGCCTTGTCCCCACTGGCTGCCTTTGGAAACTTAGTCTGGGGGGTCTGGGCGCCAGAACCAGTGACATGATGTTTGTTCTGTCGCCTGCCCTGGTTCTGTTTGTTCTACTTCCACTGGGAATGATGAAAATTCTGCTCGGGTTTCTGACCTGAGCAATACATAGGGTGGACATCCTTCAGGTATTTGCCACTTTCTTACAGTTTGGTGATATCTTTGGCATCACCCCTGAATAGAACTGGACCCTGAAGGGAGCGTCCATAACAGTGCTCTGTACATCCTGTGCCAGTCCTGTGAGACAGAGCTAGGCAAGTCGTCTTAGGCAGATACCTGTAGCTGTGCAACGTGCAACTGAATCGACAGAGTCATATGTGGCTCGTAAAGCATGGTGGCATGACGACTTATTTAGTCCGATTTTGTCAAGAAGTTTATTCCTGAGCTGTTCGTTGGGAACTTCTTGGATGTCCTTCTCCAGGCTGGACAAGGCTGACTTCTGGAAAGCCACTATGTGTGCTACGTAGTTAAGTGAACGTACGGCGCAGGTAGAGGAGGTATAGATCTTGTGGCCATATTGGTCCATCTGTTTTGACTCCTTGTCGGGAGGAGAGGTACCAAGATATTTGGGCTGGGCTGATCTATAGTGAGCGGCAGTGATGACGATAGAGTCAGCCTTGGGTTGTGCCATTAGGTGGGAAACCCCTTCCGGGGGTTGGTAAGTCTAGGCGGCTTTCTTAGAAACCGCAGGGATAGATGACGGTTGTTGCCAAATCGTGAATGTGAGATCTTCATGCGGTCCCATCCAAGGTGGAATAGGGAGGGGGTCCGCATTAACGAGGTCCAGATGCTCAGCTAGTCTTCTGCACTTAGCGTCCAGTTCTCAGGATGCCCAACTGCAGGCTTGTTGAATGGACCAGAGGAGTTCAATAAGACTGATCCTCCAGTGGCGATTCTGGTGACTCCTTTGGCTGCAGCTCTATGGGTGAGTGGGGTTCTGAATGGTCACCCAAATCGGAGTCATCTTTAGAATCGGAGGACTCTGGCCTGCTTAGCAAAGGAGTGACATCTGGAACTGCCTCCGTATCTTTGGCCCCTACAGTGATCTCAGATGGCAGACCATCTGTGTCCCTATCGGATACTCTGCTAGAAGGGGCAGAGCTTCCTAGTGGCAACCTATGGGTCGGGGTAACCCTGACGACCAGATGGGGCTGTCCCAACTCTTGTAAGAGTTGGGACTTGGCATCTTTCCACCAGGCCAGTATGGACTCCTGAGGATCCGGCTGAGGAGACGGTGGTGGTGGGTATCCTGGGTACCCCACAGAATGTGAGGGCTAGCTAGAAGGTTGGTACCAGTAAGGGTACTGCTGGTAACCCTGATAAGAGTGAGCCTGATCCAGCACTGGGTATCCTGGCGTTGAAGGCAGAAAACCTGGCGTCGGGTAGTGGTGAAACTGTGGCAGTGTGTAGCTGGGATAGTATCCCGTTGGGCCCAACGGAGCAGGGGCAAAAGGACCGGAGGACCACTGGAATCAGGCTCTGTTAGCAGGCCTGGGGTTGGAGGAGGGACTCCAGAAAGTCCAGAAAGATCCTGGTCCATACCGTCTGGAACAGGATCCAGCGAAAGACTCCGCATCGGGGGCCTGAAGGCACCTGAGGGCAGGATCGAGACTGGCGAGGGGGTAAGTCCGGGAGGACCCACGTCGACGGGTCTGCCAGCAAGGTAGGAGTCTCAGGAAGGGGACCCGATGTGAGGGGCTCCTCTAGATCAGCACCACTGGAAGCCCGGGAGACTGGGGAGAAAGAGGCGTCTGGTAGTGTCAGTGGATCCCAGGAGGGAGAACCCCAACGGGACTTGGGGGAACCTGTCAGCTCACTCTGCTGGACGTCGGGGACCATAAGGGAGTTCGACAGGAGAGCAGTCACCACGCGGTCGATGGGTGAGCCAGCAACCGACTTAGAGGCGATGGTCTGGCGGGCATCAGAGGAGTAGCTGTCCAACTTACAGACCACGCTTGGGCTGACAGAGGCCGGGAGGCTAGAGTCAGGCTGAATGACCTGGACCGTGCACCCAGCGGAGGAGCCAGAGGGCGACTTAGCGGCCAAAGCTACAAGCTCCAAAACGGCTTCCTCTGAAGAGGAAACCCCCGACTGCCCATTGACTTCAGCGGGGGGTGGGGGGGGTGGCTGGTGAAAGTATCCATTCCACCGGGGCAGAAGAAGGCCCAGGTGGTGGGGTATGCACAAAGGTGGAGGCCCCACCCGATGCAGCGTTGACTGTCTGGTGTTTTTTTCCTCGACAGAGAATGGCTCTACTCCCGGCTCTACTCCTTCTCTCTTTTCTCCGGGGCAGGTGAAGACAATCATTCCTGCAGCTCCTGGAGCTCTTTTTCCATCTATGCCAGTTGTTTCAATAAGTGGGCATCAAGGGTCCTCTGGTGACAGGTGCGAGTGGCCTGGTTGAAGGCCTAGCAGACAGAGCAATCTGCGGCCTTGTGCTTAGGGCTCAGGCAGAGGACCTTAGCAGTGGTCATCCCGTGTGGAACTCGCACCGCACTTGGAGCACTTTTCTGGGCCGATGTGAAGATATGCAACGCTGGAGGATGGAAAAAAATGAACAGCAACTACGGGAAAAAATAGCAGGTGACTGATGCTGTTCTACCACGAAGTCCGACAATTCAGGTCGATGGTGGGAAAGAACTGGAGAGCAGGTGGGGGACTGTCCCTATTTATAGTCATGCTGACGTCTGTCACCTGATGCCGGTGCTTTCCCCCGCTGATGATTGCTAGCTTCAAGTTTGCTGTGCGGTCCTGACGCCAGGGAGTGCATTCCTACTTGTGATGACCTACTACAGGAACCATCTCAAAGTAAGTTCTAAAAATTTACAGGTCACTGTGCTCAATAATATTTTTAGCAATTGTTTATTAAAATGTTTAACTCTCACAACTACGGTAGTGCCATCTTGCCGACTTCTGGGTACGGAACTTTCAGATATGAGATACGAAACAAACAACTGAGGTGTCTGACTCAGTTTGTGGGTCTGCCATTTTTTATTTTATTTTGGGGTTTTAAACATTTGTAAAATGAGAAGAACAACCTGAGAGTGTTGCTGGAGGTCTTACCAGGAATTAGGAAGGTAAGAATAAAGTGGCAGCATTACTACACAGCATCCTGAAATTACGAGTACATGGGGTAAAAACGTTGGCGTCTTCTAGGTGAGGATGCAACTATTCATGGCCGTGGTTTATATTGGAGGGAAGCCTGTATTAGCATGTTTAAAATTTGTCCGCAGCTTCTGTTAGAGGGTGGCTACAAATCGAAGATATATGGTATCTGCAGTCCCTATTTGGTCTCTGGTTTGCCACAGTGCTTCTGCTGTAATATACTCCTATGTTTATCCCATGCATGAAAGACCCCCCCCCACTTCATCCTCCACCATTTAAGTTGGCAATCTGTTCTACCCTTTCAGTGAACAAATATTTCCTCACATCTCTCCTGAACCCCTCCCCCAGCATCATCACATGCCACCTAGTACTGGTGCTCATCCTCATTTAGAAGAGGTTTCCTCCTGCACTCTGTTCACACTTGTGAAGTATTTGTAAGGTCTTGATCATATCACTGCTCTCTCCTCTCTTCCACGGTGTACATGTGGAGATTCCTCAGGCTCTTCTCATAGGGCTCCCCTTGCAAACGCTGCAACATTTTAGCTGCCTTCCATTTTTTCTGTTTCCCCTTTCCCCCTACTCCCCTCCTAACACCCCTTCCTACTCCAGCCTCCCCTGCCACTGCTTTTTCACACCCTTCCACCCTACCCTGATCCCCCTCCACGAGCTGACCCTCCATCACCTCCCTACGTTCCAGCTTGGTAGTCCGTCCCCTCAACATACCCGGTAGTTGGAATCTATTCCACAGTGGTAACTAGGTTAGTGGATTACCCCCACCTCCCCCTTTCCAGCTTCCCCTCTCCTTCCCACTGTACTCCACCACCCCTCCCCTCCCTAGGTCTCCTCTCCCCCGAGGTAGAAGGAACCAATCTGGGCCTCCCCTTCCTATATTACCTATACCTCCTTTTTGCTCAGTCCCATTACTTCATCTTTCCTATCTGAACTGTCCTGCTCACCATCCCTCTACCAGTGTTCCCAGATCCCACTTAAGCATCTGTACTTCCGCCAACAAGAAACTGCACACTGGGCACCCCCTTGCCTCCCACACTGTCCATAAAAATACTGCAGCCCCACACACTCTACAGCACATCACTCTGCCCCTACCTTCTTGGTGTCCAAACAGGTATACTCTCCTTTCTGTTATTTCACGGACTACCCCCAGCTATGCTTACTGTCAGTCTTGTATTTCCCTCCTTCTCTTCCCTAGGTACTCCTATGTACTTCCCTTCACTGCCTTTTTCTAATAGGGAGCGGTTTACTCTTTATCAGGCCCTATTACTTTATATTAAATAACATATACCATGCTACTCATTTTGCATTCTATAGCACATTTCATTTCGGGGCTAGAAATAAAAAAAAATCTGGAGCATTTCACAGAATACCAGCTTACATGGTTTGGTATTCTGTTGGACAATCTGGTATACAAACCCATTTATTTGTAGCGTCTAGGTCAAAATTGCATACACATAGCGTGGTACAAAACTGCACAAACAAAATAGCATGAAACAACATAGCGACATGTAGTAACAGCTTCAGAAACAGACCGTGCCAAAAGCACAGAGGAGCTGCACAAACATGACTACTTAAAGCACCCTATAGAGGGTGAAAGTCGAGGGGGGGGATAGATTAAATGATACAACTCCATGGGGGACGCAGCTCAGAAGGGGAGAAATTCGGATGGGTAGGCAGATTAACTAAAGGAACTCTGTTTATTTAATTTGAAAATGTTTCACCAGGAAAGGCATATTGCGCTACACTAGCTCGTTTCCAGATGCATCCTGGGGAGAGGGTAGATGGGGAATACAATCTGCAAGCAATATCCAATATACATAAAGATAAAAAACAGGACAATCATAAAATATAGCTTTGAGACAAGAAGGGCAAATCAATTCAAGTTTCAAAATAATGAAACAAGTATAAAGTCACGCAACCAAAAACAAAGCATATTTTGTGGGACAGACGAGCAGCACAGATAAATAATTTTGCAGGATTTACACTTGAGGTAGGAAAAAAGCGCAAGCACAGCCAAACTGAGGAAATATGGGGAGAGGAAAAGTATGAGATGAAGGCAGACATCTGACGCTCCGGGATGCACATCCCACAAGGGGATTAGTCAGGGAAAAATGAGGAGATGGGGAGGAAATATATTATTGACGAGTAAGAGGATACAATAAAAGAGGGGTAAGCCCTAACCTTCATGAGCAGGACCTCACAAGGGTTAGAGCACGCCATGATGCCCACCTAGCCAGTGGCAAGGGATAGAGGCTTACTTGAGGAAGGGGAGGAGAGGAGAGGGGATGGGAAATAGGAGACATGAGTAAATAAGAGTAGTTAGGCACAGTAGTGAGAGAGGTGAATAACGTGATTAAAGAGAAAGAGGATCAGTTGCAGGATGGGGAAATGTAGTTTAGAAGAAGACAGGGTAGACCCAAATATTTTTAGTGGTAGGAGAAGGCAGAACGTCCTGAAGTGGAAGATCGGGTGGGGAGGGCAAGGGTCCTATAGGAGGAGTTGTGGAGGGAATAGGTGGAAGTAGAAGGGGTTAAGAGGAGTGCGTTGAGGTAAGGTGGAAGGCAGCCAAGCCAGAACTTCCCAACTAATAAGACACTGTGGGCAAGGCGCCTGGCCCCAAAAGAGGGGAAGGAGAGGACAGTGTAGAGGTCACAGTGGTGAGAACGAGGCAGACAGTACAAAGCAAAAAGACAGATGGAGTTGAACAGCGTGTCCAGTCTGGTAAGAGTGATCTTAGGTGCAACAATATAAACTATGTCTCCAAAGTCAAAGATTGGGAGGATCATCTTTTGGATGATTTCACAGCAGGCCAGTAGGGGGATGCAGCTATGGTGTCTGTACAGTGCGCCTAGTTTGGGAAGCAACTTTTTATGTACAGCATCCACATGCCCAGCAAAGCTGAGGTTCCTGTTGAGCCAGAGACCAAGGTACTTGAAAGAGGAGACATCCTCTAATATGAACCCCTCGAGGGTATGTAGGTAAGGCTACCAACTTCACAAAGCCTAAAACTGGGACATGCCATTAGTGGGGAAATAAATAAATCATCTTTTTTTTTTTTCTAAGACTGTAGTTGCCTTTTTTTCCTCTTACTGCTAGTCTAGCCAGTAACTTCAGTATTAGCTTAAGACAAGTGAACTTACACACATAGAGCTGGGAACTTTTCTCACTGCCACCACCATCCACAGCGGCATTTGTTACTGTGCTATAGTCACCTCAGATGATTGGAAGCAAGCTCCTTTACCTCTGGCATGGCCTCCTCCCTGAAAGAGAACCCCCTATCCGCCCTCACCCTCTCCCTCTCTCGACCTCCCGACCCTGCTGACTGGCTCAGGTTCACAGCCAGTCACACAGACACACTCACCCCTATGTTTAACAAGTAAGTTAGCTCCAGAGAGGTCCTGCTGTGACTCCATTTCTGTCTGATCACTGACTCCACTCATCCACTTCTGACTCCCCACCAGGTCATAGCCTTCTCAATCCCTGGGCTTGCTCTCTCTACACTAGTGCAGAGGCTCGTCCCGGCTGCTGTCAGCTGAATGACCCTTTTATGGCCCCAGACTAACCCGGTCCCACCATCCACTGGACCCAACCAACGACCACACTCATCACTTTCTTGCTGCTTGGTCAGTGTGCTTGCAGCTCGCTACTACAGCCAGGCACGCTGCACAGCCATCCTGATTCCGCTACAACCATGCTTGCCGTCCGCCTCCGATCAAGTGTCACAGGAAGTCAGGAAGAGCCCGCCTAGAACACAAGTAAGCTGTACAGTCAGTGGCTGTTCCTAGTGCTCAGCTCCTCCCTGACTTTGTTGACCCACACTTGCCTACTACCCTGCGGCGTTTTCATGTTTACAGTTACCAGGCAACAACGTAGACACTGGGGGTGGGTGAAGAAATTAATTTCTGACCAGCTTAAGCAAATCCACAGCTAGCAGTAAAAACTGTCGGACTCAGCAGTGTATCACAGCCTGGGACAAATACTAAAAAACGGGACATTTCTTAATATTTTCCAAAACTGTGGGGACACCGGGACATGCACCCCAAAAACGGGACTGTCCTGGGAAAATCAGGATGGTTGGCAGCTTTATATGGAAGGTAAGGGTGGCAGTAACCCTGGCGAGCTTTTGCCTGGTGCCAAAAGTCATAGAGACCATCTTTTTGGCATTGAGTACAGCTGATTAGACAGAAACCAGCGTTGGACATTATTGAAATCCATCTGAAGGCTGGTCGCCACATCAGAAGGGGAGGTGCCAGAGGTGAACAGAACAGCATCATCCGCATACATGTGGATGTCAGCTGAGGAGCAGGCAAGTTGTTTGGAAAACAGAGAAGAGTATTGGTCAGAGTATCGATCCTTGAGGGACTGGTGTTGATGGGGGGGGGGGTTGCCTATCCTGACCAATTGGGTTCTACCAATAAGACAGGAACGGAACTAGCTAGTGGCAGTTTTGGAGAGACCAGCTGCTGCAAGCTCGTTGAGGAGAAGGGTGTGGGCAATAGTGCTGAAGGCTTTCATCAAGTCAACAAAGATGGCAGAGGTGATGTGGCCCTGATCCATGCCAGAGAGAAAGGAGTCAGTAAGCTGGAGAAGGGAGGTTGTGGTAGAGTTGGCCTTGTGAAAACCAAACTGGAAAGGGATGAAAATGGATGAGGCGTCAAGAAAAGGAGACAGCTGAGCCAGTACTAGGTGTTCTTGGAGTTTGGCAAGGATTGGGAGTAGGGATATTAGATGGAAGTTACCTGGATTTGAGGAATCGTCGGTCTTGGGAAGGGGGAGGACTGTAGCAAGCTTCCAGGCATCGGTGACAGTGGCCAATGAGAAGGAGAAATTAAGCAGGGAGGTGAGTGGGAGAGCAATGGCATGAGCCGGGAGGTGCAGGAGCTAAGGGTTAAGCCCATCTGGGCTTTTGCCTTTATGAGGGTTAAGGGCTAGAAGAAGAGCATTCAGAGTCTCAGTGAGGGAGACAGGTAGGAATGAGAAGCAGTGGGGGGGAGAAGAAGTGAATGCGTAAGGAACTGGCAGTTGAGGAGCTGGAGGGGTAGGGATGCTAGAAGGAAGGAAGCCCAGTTGGTGAAGAAAATGTTCAATCTGCAGCCATGGGGGGTCTGAAACAGTGACATCTCCAACCTTTAGGACTGGGGGCAGGGCATGGACTACCTTTCAGAATTTAGATGGGCTGGTGAGGTTCTCCTGTAAGGAGGATGAGAAATATTCTACTTTGGCAAGTCAGATAGCCCTGGTGCAGGTGTTGCAGAGGGTACAATATTTAATCAGCTCACCATAGGCACCTGTAGAACTCTGCAGGGGCAGCGTAACTCTGGAGGGTGGGAAAACTCTGGGTGGGGTGGATTTAGAACAACAACTCTGGGGAATGCAGCTTGGGGGGGAGAAACTTTGCTGAGGTGGGTAGATTTAGAAAATGACTCACAGGGACGAGCTGGAGAGGAGAAGGGAATCGGAGAGGTGGGCAGATTTACTAAAATAACTTTGCAAGGAATGCAACTCGGGGCACAGCAAGGAAACCCTCAGAAAGTATGGACTCAGCATTGAACCCGGGTCTGCTGGATATAGCAATCTGATTCACAACTTGTGACTAACTGCTATGACACTCTGTCAGAATGGCAAAGCAGCACATACTCATGGACTTACAGTCATCGGCATCAGTGAAGACAGCTACAAGGACAGCGCTATAATGTCCGCGCTATTATTTCCATGGAGCCGTTTTCACTCACACTATTTTGTCTGCATGAATTTCACTGCACTGTTACTGCCGCGCACGATCTTGATCAGATACCTTTTTTGTATACCTCTTTTTGTATTATACAAGAAAGCAGCAGTATTAAATTGTTTTACACATGTATTAATTTAAGCAAGATACACAGGGTAGCAATTTCCCCCTCACAACGTCTCCCCTCTCCTCAACAAGAGATTCAGTGCATGTAGCTATTATAATGCTTTGATGGCTAGTAAATTTGTTATTTTGCAAAATATACATCTCTCTCTTCCTCAAACAATCCACAGCAACATTTTTATTCACATGTTCTGACAGTTTCAGAGTTAATTATTTTTAGTTTTTTTTTTCTTGGTGGTCCATCATCAGGCACAGTTCTTGTGTGTAAGTTGTAGTCAACTCTGTCTAGGTACAGCTTCTGCCCAGGTTAATTCAGTTTACACCCCTCCTTTTTTTTTTTTTAAATACAGATAGCCCTGACTTTTTTGTATTTATCACTCAGTCAAGAGAACCAGTTTCTTTTTTTTTTACAATAGCCTTTCTGGCCGGGCACAGTTCAGTTATTATGGCCAGTACACAGGTCTGTTTGCTTTTGACTTCCTTCAACCAGAACAGAATTAATAACCTTTCCTTACATTGCAGCAAAGCACAGTTAAATAGTGCCATCAGAAAAAAATGACTGACCATAGTAATTTTATTTCTTCCAAGGTATTCTTCAATATTCATAACTCTTTGCAGTCAGCCTTTAAAGCAGAACTACCCGGAGATAGAATGTTATGCTAACGATAGAACCTATCACTGGCTTGTGTCACTTATTCAAATGCTGTCCTTACCAACTGCTGCGTTCTATTATCACCTCTGATTTCATGGATGCCTATGATCCTTGGTGTGTGTCATGTAGTAGCACAAAGCTCTCTTGACATCGAGACTATGGAGTCTTCGTTCACCTGAGCTAGAGTGTTCAGTGAAAAAGACTGGCAGACTAATGGACTGATTCAAGTGGAAATCAAGAGACCACTTTGGAAAGGAATTTCCTATTGGTTCTAAGCACTACCTCGTCTCTATGGAATGAGATGTAGTCCTGTTCAATGCACAAGACCTGAAGCTCACTAATCCTTCTAGCTGAAGTGATGCCCACCAGGAACACTGTTTTCCGGGTGACATATTTCAAGTGAGCTGATGCAACTGGCTCAAAAAAGGGACCCATGAGGTGGGCAATGCACACGTTAAGGGTCCCACGCTGGCACTGGTTCCCTGTGTGGGGGGGGGGTGCGGGTGAGCCAGAGCTTTGAAGAACTTTTTGAAAATACAGTTGGATGCCATGGAGACACCCTTCCCAGCTGAGATGTAAACAGATAATGAGGCCAGATGACCCTTCAAAGTAGTGAGTTGCAAGCCCAAGGAATGCAAATGGTTAAGATAGTTCAGCAAGGCTGAAATTCCTGCCTGTGCAGATATCACATCATTGGTATGACACCAAAATGAAAATCTCTTCCATTTAGAAGCATAGGTTTTCTTAGTAGAGGGCTTCCTGTAACCTCTTAAGACATTCAGTACACTTTCTGAGAGATGCAAGCCTGCATATTCTAAATCCTCAAGAGCCATGCCTTCAGTCTGAGAGATCTAAGGTTTGGGTAAAAGATCCTCCCTTAGTTGGAGGTTAAAAGGTTGTGCCTCTGAGGGAGGTGTGCTGGCTTGGCCACAGACATGGAAAGCAGCAAGGTGTACCATGGCTGTCTGGCTCAATCTGGTGCTATCAGAATCAATGATGCTGGCTGGGATCTGAGTTTGAGCAGAACTCTGAAGATCAGTGGAAACGGAAGGAAGGCATACAGCTGCCTCCCTGACCAATCCAGAGTCAGAGCATCCAAAGGTATTGTGCCCCTGGCTGGTGGTCTGCAACAGTACTGTGGTAGATGGTGGTTCTCGTGGGGGCACAAAAAGGTCCATCTCTGGGGTGCCCCACCTTCTGAACACTACCTCTAACACCTGTCTGTTCAGGGCCCACTCGTGAAGGCCCTGGTTGATCAGACTCAGGGCGTCCACCAGGGTGTTGTCCTTCCCTGGAAGATGAACAGCCCGCAATGAAGCCAGAAGTAAGCAAGCAAGACTCCACACCTTCATTGCCTCTGTGCACAGTGGGTTTGACCTTGTCCCTCCCTATTTGTTTATGTAGTACAATGCTGTGGTATTGTCTGTTCTGATCTGTACCACCTTGCCCTGCACCATGGGTGCAAAGGCCTGCAAGGCCAGGAATACTGCTCTGAGCTCCAGCAGGTTTATGTGCTGGAGTGACTCTACACTTGACCATGTCCCTTGGGTGGTGTGATCCCCCAGATGAGCAATCCACCCTAGCAGTGATGCATTCATTGTGATAATCACTGATAGGAGCTCTTGCTGGAAAGAGATTCCTTCCCTCACGTTGTCCCTTACTGTCCACCACTCTAGAGCTTTCAGTAATGTTCTTGTTACTGGAACCAGCTTGAAGAGCGAGTCTCTTCTTTGGCACCAATATGTCCTGAGGTGAAACTGTGCATCTCTCATTTGGAATCTGGAACCCAGGACTGTGCCTGTGTCTGCTCCCATATAGCCCAGCAACTGCAGTAACTGCCTTGCTGTTTTTGGCTTGTTTAGCCTGAATGAGTCAGCAATCTGTAGGATGTTGCTTACTCTGTCCTGTGGTAGGTAAGCTTTCCCTTTCAATGTATCCAACTCCGCTCTTATTAAGTTTAACATTTGGACTGGTACCAGGACAGATTTTTTAATGTTTATTAGAAACCCTAGGGACTCCAGGAGTTCCTGGGTTACCTGTAGGTGATACTTCACCTGTTGTGGAGAATTTCCCACTACCAGCCAATCGTCTCGGTAGGGGAACACTGTGACTCCTGACCTTCTGAGGTGAGCCACCACCACTGCCTGGCACTTTGTGAACACTCCTGGAGCTGAAGCAAGACCAAAGGGTAGTGTTGAGAACTGGTAATGGCCTGATGGGAGTCTGAACTGGATATACTTTCTGTGACACACCCTTATGGGGATGTGGAAGTAAGTATCCTTTAGATCTAAGAATGTCAGTCAGTCCCCTTTTTGGAGGGTTGGCAGAATTACAGCCAAAGTTGTCATTTTGAACTTTGGTTTTGTCAGGTGCCTGTTCAGTAGTCTTAGATCTAGAATAGTCTGCCACTCTCCATTTTTCTTTGTGGTGAGGAAGTATCTTGAGTAAAAACCCTTTCCCTTTTGCTGTGGAGGAACAGGTTCCCGTGCCCTTGACAGCAGCAGGTTTTGTACCTCCTTTTCCAGCAGCTTCCTTTCTGCATTTGAAGCTGATTTGAAATACTCTTGTTCTTCAAGGTGGGAAGGATTTGAAACTAAGGGACAAGCCCCGACTCACTACCTCCAAGACCCTCTTGTCTGTGGTGATGTTTTTCCAAGACTGGAAGTAGTGCGCCAGTCTGCCCTCTACTGGAACTTGGGGGTCAGCCTTGGCAACTAAGTCAGGGATTCTGCTTGGTTTGGGGCTGGGCCTGTCCAGCCTGGGATCCACGCCTGGATCCCTTTCTGCCCCCTACCCCTGAAATACCCAGTCTGCTGAGGGTACTGCTGGTACTGAGGAACAGTCTGAGCCTGACAGAAAGGCCTGCTGTAAGTACCTCTACCCCGGCTTTCCCTCCCGTAGGGTCTGATGGAAAGAGAGGATTTCTCTTTGGCCGAATTACTCTTATAGGTGGCCTTATACTCATCCACCATCTTCATGTAGGCCTCTATTTTATCCCCAAACAGGGAATTGTTTTCAACAGGAAAATCCATAGCCTTTGCCTGGATATCCTGCGTGAGGCTGGTAGCCATGAGCCCTGCAAACCTCCTGAATGCTACCGAGGGGACCATACACCTGGCAGCAGAGTCACTGGCATCTGCTGCCATTTGAAATTGGTATTTAGAAGCCTCTAGCCCAAACCTGGCAGTCTCAGCCAGGTCAGCTGAGAGACCAGAGGGAGCCTTATCAGTCATAGCTAATACTGACTGCCACAATGACTTCTGGTACTGTGCAGCGTAGGCTTGATAGTTGAGTCTGTCTGATAGCCAAGGAGGCTGACAGGTAGCCCTTCTTGGCCATGCTGTCAACCCTTCTGGAATATTTTTCAGGAGGGTGAGATGCCAAAGGCACTCTTGCCCTATATTAGGCTGCTGTCTGCATGACACCTTGGTGGTCAGGGTGAGAGAATAAAAACTCAGCCCCCTCTCTGTCTACTTGATACTACTTGTCAGCTCTCTTGTCCAGGGGTGACACAGTATTGGGTGTCTGCAGTATTTTCAAAATGTCTTTTTTTTTTTTTTTTAAATGTATTCTTGGGGAGCAAAAGCTTCTTGGTTGGGGTAAGCTCCATAAGCTAGAGGTATTCAACTTCCTCTTTATCCTCTACCACTTCATTAGTGGCAATATCTAGGGCATCCACCAGCTTCCTAACAAATGAAAAGTGTGAGGAAAAACCCTTAGTAGTTTCAGGTGGTGACCCAAATTCCTGATCCGGGGATACCTCAGATTCTATGGGTTCCCCATCAACTACCCATAATCTTCCTCATCCTCCTCATAATCCAAAGTCTCTTGGAGAGAGGGGCCAACCAAAGATATCGGTTGGTGAACCAGAGTTTGAACAGGTGTCTGGCTAACCAGAACCGCTACAGCTCCTTGGAGAGCCTGCATTACTTTTATTGCCTGGGCAATAGCCTCAGGTGTTGGCATCTCGCTTTGCTCTACAGAAGTCCCTTTTGGCGTTCCAGCCGGGGGTTCTGTCTGCTTGGTTTTCTTTATCATTTTTGCAGGAACCGGTGTTCCAACCAGTTCACCAGTTCTTTTTCTGGTAGAAGGTTCACCTTTGTGAAGGGTATTTTGCTTCAGATCAGCAGTTTCACCAGCGGTTTTAGAAGGGATAGGATAGTCAGAGTCTTGATCTCCTTGTCCTGACAAAGCCAGCTTTTTTCTAAGTCTTTCCATACATTTTTCAATCGTTTTCTCTGGAAAAGACTTACAAATTACACAGTCAGCTGTGAAATGGGGTTCACCAAGGCAAATCACATGCTGGTCGTAGTTATCTGACTTGGCAAACACCTCTCCACACTGAGTGGAGTTTTTGAACCCTGGAAGCCCAGTTTTCTTCTGTTTTTTCTGACATTCTTACATTTAACCAAAATATGAAACCGCTTTTACTTTAAATAGCAGTTGCACTCAGTTCCTGAACAGAGTATTTTCAGAAGAAAAACGGGATGCGAGGAAAATGAACCGAAAATATTGGTTCCTGCAAATATAAAATATACGGAAAGTTCTTCTAAATTAAGTAAATTTAAGACAAATTATCTGGAAACCCCCAGTTCCCCAACGGTTATATCGAACCATGAGGAACTGCAAAAAATAAACTTTATTATAAATAAAACTAGCGCTATTACTGAAAAATAGAAAGTAAAGGCAGCAAATAAAAAAAAAAAAATTAATACTTAAGTTTTTCTAAGTAAACGCTTGGAAAAAGCTGTGAGAAGTCTCCGAGGTGTCTGGACTTGGCAGGCGAAGAATGAAATCTGAGATGTTAATAGAATGCAGCACTTGGTAAGGGCAGTACCTGAATAAGTGGCCCAAGGTTCTATCATTAGCATAACATTCTATCTCTGGGCAGTTCTACTTTAAAGGCTTGCCTGCAAAGAGTTAGGAATACTGAAGAATTCCTAGGGTTAGAACTCAATTTTTGTCAACACTGCCTTGGTCATTGCCTTATTCTAAAGCAGCATCTCTTTCAAACTGCAGAGCCCTCTCTAAATGTTTTACCATAGCAGACAGCCTCCACACAAAACATGACTTGTCTCACTCCTTGCGACAGGCTGAATGCTGCAAAGGGAAGACACATTACTGGATGATTTCTTCCCCTGTTGTGTCCCTCCCATTTGTTTTCCTTTTGAGCTACTGTGTCTTGAAAAATAAATGGAGCCAAACTAGTTGTGGCAGCAGTGATTAACGGCGACATTAAACCGATTCCTGCAGAACTGCTGTAAGCTGCAGAATAGTGCCCTAAGTGTGAGAGTACTGTGTGCAGAAATCAGTCTACCTGGGATTTACTGCTTTTACTGTGTGTGTGTGTGTGTGTGTGTGTGTGTGTGTGTGTGTGTGTGTGGAGAGGGGCGAATGGAAGCACCAACAGCACTTCACTTGAAGTAATCTCACTATAAGGTGGCTTTGGGACCTAATATGATGGCAGGCAGTCGAACTAGATAATCACCAACTGGTATGCAGCACAGGTTACCAGAAGGCATTATTTGGTGTTCCGTGCATAATTTCTGGTATACATATAGCACCAAATAACAGTGAGTTTCAAGCCATGCATTTCCAGATTTTAAATTAAATATCAGGGCAGCTTAGGGTATCACATTTGCAGTGTGTCTCCTGACAACTGTCATACCATGCGGATGCCCACTGTGTGATGCCCTTAAGCTACGGCTCTTCTGCTGAAAGACCACAGTGGAGGACCGGTAGGCAAAAGCCTAAAAATACTGTGTGCAAGCCCCTCCACGTCTTCCAAATGGTCCCCCAGTTGGAGCAGGCAAGTTCCAATTAGAGAATGGTCCAGCAGCTCAGCACAGTCCCCTTTAAGAAACTGCAAGGTCCCCACAAAGCTCAACAGTAGTCATTTGGCAGAGCTCTGGAGGCTCCTTTCAGGCATGCTGTTCTCCTTGATATCACATCTCACATGAAGAGATGTAACACTGCTGTATCTATCTGCAACTTTCTGCCATCCCCAAAGACAAAATGGTCATTTGGCCCATGGTCATATCAGTATAAATAAATAAAACAAACAAAATAAGTCCACAAGCAGGCAGTCAATGCAGCCTGATTAGCTGGCTCACTCACCACTCCAGCTGCTAAGCACAGGATACACAGATACTTATAATGTGACCCAATCAGTCTGCCCAATTGTTTGTTTTTGTTGTTGCTGTTTGAAAACCCTCCATTATCCTCATTGCAATCTCTTCTCCCATCTACCCTACCCACCACGATTCCCTTGTACCTGTCCCAGGCATTTCTGAACCCAATTACTGTTTTCATGCCCACTGCCTCCTCTGGTAGGCCATTCCAGGTATTCACCACCCTAACTGTGAAAAAGTATTTCCTCACATACCTCTCACATTTACCCCCTTCTAACTTCATATCATACTCCCTTGTTATAGAGCACCTTTTTCTCTGAAAGATGCTCTCCTCCTGCACCTTAGTACCTCCAGTAAGGTATTTAAAGGTTTCTATCCTATCTCCCAACCCCGGCTGTACATATTTAGCTCCTTTCGCCCTTCCTCATAGGGCTCATGTTGTAGACCCCGCACCCATTCTGGTAGCTCTCTTCTGGAACACCTCCATTTCATCTATGTCCCTTCCCAGATGTGGTCTCCAGAACTGTACACAGTACTCAAGGTGGGGTCTTACTAACAATTTATATAGGGGCAGGAAGAGCGGAGTAGAAATCTTGAGTGACATCTGAATGCCGCTTCGAGATTGCTCTCCCAGCACTTTATCCTTCATTTTCAAATCAGTGTCTGGATGCTTTAAATTTTACCTAATTTTACTGTCTTATGTAACTAAACTGTTGTATTTTTGGTGTATTTGGTCTTACTACCTCAATTCCTTGCCAAAATTACTACTGTTTATACGTAACTTGCATTATGTATCATGATGTTCCTTTTTGGAGTTTGTCTCTGTACCCTCCCGGATCGTGCCTGAAAATAGTCTTTCTGGCTAGCGTACCTACCCGGTAAACAAAAACTAAATAAATAAATAAAAATAAGCCCTGCCTACACATCAGTCCAACCTCCCGAATGGAGGAAAACAGTGGTACTTCACAGGGTCCCCGTTAGTCCAGCGGTGGCCTAGATTTGTTATAATCGACTCTAAATCATAATAAAACGCATGTAAAACTGTCCCTTACACTACTCTATGGCGCAGACCCCCCCGTGCTCTTGGAGGGAGTGACCGATTGGCGGAGAGTGATTATGCCTTGGTCTGTTTTTTCCTGGACCTGGGAATGAAAACCGTACAAAGACGGTGGTAATTGACTTTAGGGGTGTGGACTTCAGGGGCATGGGAAGGATTCTTAAGGGTTATTTGGATGAGATAAGGCCAGGCATGGATGCTGACGGCAGGTGAGAGATCATTAGGAGGGAGGTACAGGAGGCTACCAAGTCCTGTGCAAGGGTGAGATGCAAATTCAGAAGGGCCAGAAAAACCATACTGGTGGACCCAGGAGGTTCAGGAGGCGGTGAGGAAAAAGAAGGCTGCCTTTAGGCGCTTCAAGTGCTCAAGGAGAGAACGGGATCAGGGGAAGTATGAACTGACGTCCATAAGGGTCACCAGGATGGTAAGATCGGCTAAGACGAGGACGGAGCAGAACCTGGCCTGGGGAATCAGGAGAGGGAACAAGGGGTTCTTTAGATATATAGGGGAAAACAGGAAAGTGAGCGGGCAGATCAGCAGGATTAGGACAGGGGAGGGATGGGCACAGGAGGTGGGCGAGCAGGCCGAGGTACTAAATGAGTACTTTGCCTCAGTTTTTACCAGGGGGGATGGGCGGGCCCGCACCTCTGGATGGAAGAGATGGTGAACCTGCAAAAGAGGCAGGACCCTTAGAGGCCAGGAGCCCAGCCAAGTCTTGGGGGGGTAGGGCCAGCAGCATCAGGTGAGGGTAGGAAGAACAGGTGGCAAGGTGGGACAGGAGGTTGAAACCTGTTGATAGGGTCAGGAAGTCCTCAGGTCCCTAAGGACGGAGAAAGCTCTGGGGCCAGATGAAATGCATCCCACGGTGCGGAGGGAATTGGCGGATGTCCTGGTGGCCCCCCCGGTGGAGCTTTTCAACATCTTTCTGCGGATGGGATGGGTACCCCATGACTGAAGGGTGACCCATATCATGCCTCTCCACAAGGGTGGATCAAGGGAGGAGATGGGGAACTACAGGCCCGTTAGCTTGACGTCTGTGGTGGGCAAGGTGATGGAGGGTATTATCAAGGAAAGGCTTTGGGGGGGGGGGCCTGGAGCAAATGGGTTACCTAGATGACAGACAGTATGACTTCATACTGGGAAGATCGTGTCAGACAAACCTTGTGGAGTTCTACGACTGGGTGACGAGTGCCCCGGACCAGGACAGGCTGATGGACGTCCACTTTCTGGACTTCAGCAAGGCATTTGATTCTGTACTCCATGGTGGTCTGCTGGCTAAGCTGGAGGAAATGGGGGTGGGGAGGCAAATGATCAGGTAGATAGGAAATTGGCTTTTGGAGCGTACTCAGAGTGGGGTGGTGGTTGGAGGGATAGTCTCATCCCAAGGAGGGTCATTAGTGGGGTCCCCCAGGGATCAGTCCTGGGGCCTCTCCTGTTTAACGCCTATGTCTCTGACATAAGGAAGGGTATCAGGAGTGAAATAAGTCTCTTTGCAGATGACTCAAAGCTGGGAGGGGTGGTGGACGGGGAAGATGGAAGAGTGGCCCTGCAGGAGGACCTGGAGGCTCTGGAGAGGTGGTCAAGTAAGTGGAGACTGAAGTTCAATGCGGGGAAATGCAGGAGTCTGCACCTGGGGGCCAGAAACCCAGGCCAAGTGTACACCCTGGGGGGAGATACACTACAAGTCTCGAAGGGCGAAAGGGATCTGGCTGTGGTGGTGGATGTTAAAATGAACAACTCTGAGACTTGTAGGAGGGCAGCAGCCAAGACCAATAGGATGCTGGGATGCATCGTTAGGGGGGTTACCTCCAGAAGGAGGGACGTGATCCTCCCTCTGTATAACTGCCTGGTTAGACCGCCCCTTGAGTACTGTGTGCACTTCTGGAGGCCACACCTAAATAGGGACACTGCACTCCTGGAGAGGGTCCAAAGGAGGGCAACCAAGATGATATGGGGCATGGGGGAAAAGATCTACGTGGAGAGGCTTGAGGAACTCAACATGTACACCCTGGAGGAAAGGAGGGACTGTGGGGGACATGATAGAGGTCTTTAACTACATAAAAGGGATTAATAAGGGAGGCTCGGATGGGGTGTTGAAAATAAAAAGAGGGGGGGCAACCAAAGGACACGTGTGGAAGCTGGGGGGGGGGAAGAGACCAGGGGGGAGAGAAGGAGGTGTTACTTCAGGGAGAGGGTGGTGGAACCATGGAATGTGCTGCCCAAGGGACTGGTGGAGGCTGATATTGTGGAAGGGTTCAAAAGGGTCTGGAATGGGTATAGAGGGAGGGTAAAGCTCAGGAAGTCCAATACCATGAAATACCCTGGAAAGGGGATGGGGAAACCCAAGTAAGTGGCGGGGGGACAGCAAAATGGGTGCCCAGTATGGGTGCTGACTATCGAGCAGACACGGAAGACCATAAGGCCAATTCTGCTAGCATTTTAGTATGTTAGTATAATCTACAGCATTTTAATTTTAGGAAAAATAGTAAACAATCTGACTGGACGAAGGCGAGGACTTGGGAAACATGGTTGCACCCAGAGAGGGACAAGCTGCTGGAGCAGCAGGTTAAGACATTTTATCATGGTATACTGCAATATACTGTGCTGCATGATAACTGAAATATTGTTTTTTTCACAATAATAAATTATCAGTGGTAATTATCATGAAATATCGCCATATTGTATTATTGTGACATCCCTAGTTCACACTAAGCACTTACAGTGTTGGCATAATGCAATCGATGAGCTACTTTAGATTATAATAGAAAGGGACATATACTGTGTTATACATATTGTTACATGTAAATCAGACAAATCATAGAAACACAGATGTTAAGGACAACAGAAGGACTATAAAGTCCATCAGGTCTGCCCGAAGTCCCTATCTCACATTACTCAATGTTAGCCATACTTATTTGTGATGGGGTTGGAGAACTGAGAACAGAACTAAGAAGCACTCCCAGAACCTGTGTGCTGGGTAGTCTGTAAACAAAACATGCTGACCAGATATAATTGCTGGTGCTCAATGGATTTATCCCAAGTACAATAACTGCAGAAACACGAATATCAACATGTTTACAGACTACTCAACACACAGGCTCTGGAACTGCTTCTTAGTTCTTTTCTCTCATGTTTGTATACTGCGTAAGCAAAACCCACAAGGAGCAGCCTGCCCAGCACCAGACAGCGTAGCACATTCGAGTTTGTGGATTTCAGGATTGTATATGACCCTGCCCCCATTTGTTCTACAGAAAGAGTCAACAGCAAGGATCTGTTTTTCTGTCCTCTCCTATTCTGCCACTTGTCTATCTCTTCTCTTGTCTGTCTGATTGTGCAATCAGATTTTCTTTGTGGAACTTCAGAACAGACCACTCCAATGGTCCCAAATTTCCCCCCATCATCCTCTTCCTTTACTTGCTGTTGCTATTCTTTCTTTCTTTTCTTGCTTCTCTGCGGGGGAAACCTATATGTGAATCTTTATGTGAAACTGAGAGCCCTTGGTTTGCAAATGCATGTAGTTCAACTGTTGAAGTTAACTGCAGAAAACTGTTTGGGGTTTGTTAGAAAAGAAACTGGGAACACAGGGGGTTGACCTTGAGAAACCTTTTGACCTTCCACAAGCTTGTTTGCAGAGCTGTCAGCAGGAAAACCTGCTCTGGCCTGAATGTCTTAACTGGCTGCACCAGTTGAGGACACTGTATGTACAGGTCACAGGAAAGAAATTGACAAAGTTTGGTACATTGTGTGAAAACAGGAGATAGAGCTTAATGAGAACAGGCTGCAGAATTTGTCAGGTGAAAACATCTTATAAAAAGAGAACAACGTTTATTTAGAGGTTTAGAGACACAGAGACTGAGATTTAAATTTAGACATGCCCTCAAGATGAAGGACTATGTTTTGTTTGAACTGCCTGAATATGAGAAGACACACGAGGACAGACTAAATATGTATACCCTTGAGGAAAGGAGGAAGGGGGGGACATGATAGAAACTTTCAAGTATCTCAAGGGAATTAACAAGGTACAAGAGGGTAGTATCTTTCAAAAGACGAGATGTGCAAGAACAAGGGGGCACAATTTGAAGATAGAGGGGGGACGACTTAGAGGTAATGTTAGAAAGTATTTTTTCACAGAGAGAGTTGTGGATGCATGGAACAGCCTTTCTGAGGAGGTTGTGGAGTCAGGAACAGTGGGAGAATTCAAGAATGCATGGGACAGGCATAAGGCAATTCTAGTGGGGGGCAGGAGGAAGTAAGCTGTTGATTAACTAGAATCTGCAGCTTATCCATCAGGTAGGGAAATGGGCAGACTGGGTGGGCCAAGCGGTCCTTATCTGCGGTCAAATTCTATGAGCTATCCTGCACATTTTTTTATTTTATTGTTACTGATAGTAATATGCTACTTGCAAATTTTATTACTTCTCCTGGTTTGCCAATGCATCCTGACTTGTGCCTCAACCACATGACTCCATCCCCAATTGCACCCCTCCAGAATTTGTCATCCCACTGCAAATGATCACCTCTAATCCATCACACTGAGCCTTGAAACCATATATGGTCCCCGAATTAAAGGAAAATTATAAGATTATTACAAGGGCTTTTTAAAGGCCACAGCCCATTATCTAATACTGGCAAAAGTCAGTTGAGCTATAAACTTGAAATTTTTCAAGTGGTCCACTTCAAGAAGGAAGGTATTGTAAATTGGCCAGAGCAAGCTGCCAATCAATCCCTTCTACTTCCCGGTCTGTTAGACATTTTGTGACGTCTAACTAGGAACAGCGTGGGGGCACACCCCACTGAAGTTTATGAGGTACTTTTTCAAACCCATTTTATGGGTGTTAAAATCAACCTCTGATACAAATGAAAGCCACCGCACAACTAATAGTGTCCCTATTACTTAAGTGGTAGCTTTCATTTGCATCAAAGGTTAATAATAATATACATAAAATGGGTTTGAAAAAGTGCCCCACAGATTTCAAAGGGGTGCACTCCCGTGCTCTACCCAACTCAGACGTTGCAAAAGAAAACATTACTTACCACAGTAATCTTGTTTCTTCCAAGGGAATCTTACTGTATTCTGACAAATGCAGTACGGTCTCACCATAGGACTGCCCCAGAGCCAAAATGGTTAACAGAATCTATGCGAATAGTGGAATGTTAGGCTTGAGCTCGGTTTTCAAACCATTGTCCCTGGCTGCACTTCCTGCAACCATCAGATTCTTACGAAGCATGCAGAAGCTAAAACAAACTAACAAAATCTATTCTAACATAACAAATTAACTCCCTTTTCAGGACAAACCCCTTTTCAACAGCAAGGGCATTTCTAAGACTCAAGTCACAGATGCTCAAGAAATTAGCAGGTACACCAACAGGTTTGCCATAGGATATGGACAGCTGACATGCAGTGCCTTCTAGGTTCTAGTAGGAGAGGAAGGGTGGGAGCTCAGAATACAGTAAGATTGCCTTGGAAGAAACAAGATTACTATGGTAAGTAATGTTTTCTTCAAACCCCAGGAAATCTTACCGTATTCTGACAAATACAGACTACCCAAGTAGTACCTTTGGAGGTGGACAGAGAACATATTTAGGAAACCGGCTTTGCAGCACTGCTGTGCCAAACCTGGCATCACTTCTAGCCTGGGTATCCAAGTAGCAGCGCTTGGTGAATTTGTGAACAGTTTTCCAGGTAGCTGCTTTGCAGATTTCCAGCAGAAGAATGTCTCTTGATGCTGCTATGGAAGCAGCTGTTCCTCTAGCAGAGTGGGCCCTGAGACCCGCTGGAGGCTGTTTGCCCACTTTGCCATAGCAAAACTGGACACAGGCCACAATCCACCTTGCGATGCACCTTTCTGTGGCTGGTTTACCTTTTCCCACTTCCCTGTAGGTCAAGAGTTGGTTACTGTCCCCCATGTGACTCTCTGTGTGGTCCAGGTAGTAGCTGATAGGTCTCTTAACATCTAGGCTATGCAGTCTACGTGCCCCTGAAGTGGACTGGTCAGTAAAAAAGACTGGCAGTGTAATGGACTGGTTAGGTGGAAGTCAGATACCACCTTAGGGAGAAATTTGTTATTAGTCTTGAGCACAACCTTGTCCCTGTGGAATGCAATGTAATCAGCCTGAAGCTCACTAATCCTTTTGGCAGAAGTAACTGCTACCAGGAAATGGAAATTCCGTACCTACCATAATTCTTGATCTTCCTGGAGGAAATCACCACTCATTCATACTAATGGGAGTTCGCCGGAGGCACTAGGACCCAGCGGGAGCAAACTTTTTCAGGAGGGCCGGCGCCTGAGATGGAGCCGTGAGGAAGCGGCACCGTGAGCCCCGGCTCGTGCGGTAATGACTATCTCGGAGTCAACCCTCCAACCACCTCAGTACCTTTTTTCTGAGGCGGTGCAGCATAGCTAACCTAGAAGGACTAACATAAGAATCGGACATAAGATTGTCCGAATGACCAGCATAAGAAAGGTCAACAATAAAGTCTTCATAGCTTAGCCACTGAGGGAGTGAAGACCATAAACAGAGACGTGAGCTCAGGGGATGGTGGATGGGCGTGTGAATGAGTGGTGGAGACTTCCTCCAAGATCATCAAGAATTACAGTAGGTACGTAATTTCCATATCTTCCTGGAAATAAAGTCTCCACCACTCATTCACACTAATGGGAGAGTACCGAGTTAATAATCCCCCGAGACGGGCGGCAGGAGATAAAGAGCTCACGTGCTTAGGACAGAAGTCCGTTATGAATGGTCCTGCCAAATGACAGATGTCGTCTGGCATGGACATCCAAGGCATAGTGCTTAACGAAAGTATGCATGGAGCTCCAGGTAGTCGCACTGCAAATATCTGCAATGGGCACGTTGCGGATTTCAACCAGAGATGTCGCGACTGCTCTGGTAGAGCGCGCGTACACTCTGCCTTCCAGCTTAACCTGTGCCATAGAATAGCAGTGGTGAAGGCATGCCACCAGCCACGCTGAAATGCATCTGATAGCAATAGGTTGTCCCAGCTGGGTCTCGCTGAAGGAAACAAACAGTTGAGCTTTGCAAATTTCTTTCGTTCTATCTAGATAGAACTGCAGCACACTCTTAACATCCAGCGAATGAAGTGTATGCTCCTCTTCATTCTGGAAGTTCGTAGAGTAGGTAGGTAGGAAGGACTAAAGGTTGGTTTAGATGGAATTCTGAGACAACCTTAGAGAGAAACTTAGGATGAGTCCTAAGAACTACTTTATCCTTGTGAAACACAGTGTACAGCGGGTCTGTGACCAGTGCATGTATTTCAGAAACTCTACGGGCGGAAGTAATGGCCACCAGGAAGGCCGTTTTCCAAGTGAGGAACTTCAACTCGCAAGTAGCAAGAGGCTCGAAAGGTTTACGAGTGAGCATGTCTAGCACAAGGTTAATGTCCCAGGCTGCGACTGGACATCTGCTAGGAGGTCTAGTATGTAGAATACCCCTAAGAAACCTCTTAACTACAGGCAACTGAGCCAGAGACATGGAAAGTACCGGTTCATGATATGCCAAAATGGCACAAAGATGAACTTTGACTGTGGAGTACTACAGAGCTGTATTTGAAAGGTCTAAAAGATACTCTAAGACTTTATTCGGTGGGCAGGAAAAAGGATTCCAAGCAGATGTTGCACACCAGATAGAGAAACACTTCCATTTGGCTGTGTAGGGTTTTTCTAGTGGCCGGCTTATGCGCAGCCAAAAGAATATCTGAAACTCTATGAGAAACACTGAACCTATTCACCTCTATCTCTTCAGGAGCCAAGCAGGAAGGTGAAGTGACCTCAGGTTGGGATGGACCGTGGGATCCTGGGTCAGAAGGTTCGTCTGAAGGGGAAGTATCTTCGGGGGTGTTTCTGATAGACTGTTGAGTAGCAGGAACCATATTATGCCAAGGCCAGAAGGGGGAATGAGAATCATTCTGTCCCCCCGACACTCCAATTTGAAAAGTACCCTCTGAAATAGGGGAAGGGAAGAGGAGGAAAAGCATATAGAAAGCGTCTTGTCCACCACAGCCTGAACACATCCTGACAAAAAATGTCAGGTCCTGGATTTCTGGAGCAGAAGAGAGGCAGTTTTGCATTGAGTGGGGATGCAAAAAGTTCCAGATCTGGAGTTCCCCACTCTCTGAAGAGTGACTTGAACGACGGTTAAGTCGAGAGACTACTCATGAGGATCTGCCTCTGTTCTGCTAAAACGGTCTGCCAGCTCGTTTTGTACTCCTGGCAGGTAAACCGCCTGAATCAGAGCCTTGTGTTCCAGGAACCACTCCCACACTCTCATTGCTTCCCTGCATAATGGGTAGGAGTGTGCACCGCCCTGTTTGTTGATGTAGTCCATCACCGCCTTGTTGTCCATTTGAAGGAGAATGTTCTTGTGACAGAGTATGTCCTTCAAGGCTCAGGCTGCATAGAGGACACTTCTCATTTCCAGGACGTTTATGTGAAACTGAGACTCATCCTGAGTCCACGTACCCTGGGTGGAGATCCTGGCAGTGGGCTCCCCAACCCATCAGGGGCGCGTCCGTGGTAATGGAGAGCTGATGATCCAGAGGGGCAAAGGGATAGGTTTCCAGAAGATTGTCCTCCTATGACCACCAGGTGAATGACCTCGTGAGAGGTTCTGTCACCTTGATGGGAAAGGACTGAGGGTGAGTGGTTGGGGACCACTGAGCACTGAGCATCCACTGAGATGGTCTCATGTGAAGACGAGCCAATGGAACAGTGAACACCGAGGATGCCATGAGGCCCAGAATCCACTGCATCAAAACAGCTCGCACCGAGCTGTGTTCTCTGCTGTATCAGGCCATCTGCAAGATATCGCTCCTTCTGTCCTCTGGAAGAATAGCCTTCGAACAGGAGGTATCCAGAAGAGTTTCTATGAAGAGGAGCTTCTGGGAGGGCTGCAACTGCAACTTGCTGAGATTCAGCAGGACTCCCATGGATGTGAGGAAGTCTGAGGCTGTGGCCACAGCCTCCAGAGTCTCTTGCCTGGAGGGACTTGCTAGGAGCCAGTTGTCCAGATATGGGAACACTTGTATTTCGATTTTCCTGAGGCGTGCCGCGGGAATTGCACAACACTTTGTAAAAACTCGAGGTGCCGAGGATAGCCCAAAGGGCAGTACTCTGAACTGATAGTGATGACCCAATGCCATGAACCTTAGGTATTTGTGGTGCTTTGGGTGTATGAGAATGTGTTGGTAGGCATCCTGCATGTCCAGGGAGGCTAGCCAATCGTGTCGATGAATTAAAGGAAACAGGGTACCTAGTGATATCATCTTGAACTTTTCCTTGTGAAAGAACTGGTTTAACTTTCCGAGATCCAGAATAGGGCACATGCCGCTGGTTTTCTTTAGGACCAGAAAGTAATGGGAGTAGAAACCTGTGATTTTGTTGATCCAGCGGAACTACTTCTACTGCCCTGTTGTTCAGAAGGCCTTGTACCTCGGAAGCAAGAAGGTCTGACTGTACTGCCGACAGCTTGGGCTGTCGTTTGGGAGGATGATACAGAGGGGGTTCCGAAAGATTGAGAGAGTACCCCTCGCAGATTATCTGGAGGACCCATTTGTCTGATGTTATAGATCTCCACTGGTTGTAGAACGGAGTCAGATGTCCCCCAACCGCTGAGGAGGAGTCCCCCCCCCCCGGATAGCTGAGGTGGGACCTTGGCCAGAAACTCAGAAGGTGGCACTGGGAGCTTTGTTTTGTGGCTGAGGATTGTGTTTTTTGTTAAAACCTCCTCTGCCTCTGCCCCGAAAGGACTGATTGTTGTGAAACTGACATTTGTTCGCACCCCCTCAGGAGGGGGCGGGTGCAGGTCTAGCCGTCTTAATGGCAGACCTTGTCTTTTGTGTGGCCTCCAGTGCTTGCTCCACCTGAGGTCCAAACAGATACATACCGTTGAAAGGTAAGGCCATGACCTGCTGCTGGGCGTCATTCTTGAAGCCCGAAGTAACGCAGGCAAGAGTGGCGGCTGGTGCAGATGCCAGCCGCCGCCCGGGAAGCAGTATCGAAGGCATCCATTGCAGCTTTAACCTGTTGGTTATTGTACTCAATACCCCTAGTTATGGTTTGAAGTAGCTCTGAGTTAACCTCCGATTCAGGCAGAGCTTCTACCATTTCTTTGAGCGAATGCCAAAGGACATACTCATATTGAGAAAAATAGCTCTGGTAGCTGGCAGTGCGCATACCCAGGGTTGAGGCAGCAAAGACTCTCTTACCTGAGGTGTCTATCTTGCATGATTCTTTGTTTATAGGCCGGGCTGTAGATCCCTGAGGAAGGACAGCCTTATCATTCTCTGCCAAGACTACAATGGCATCAGCAAAGGCCTGTGAGGCCAAAATGGGGTGATCCTTGGGAGGGGCATACTTCCTATCTATGGACTTGGCCACAGAAGGAATGAGAGCCGGATTCTTCCACACCATCTGTGAAAGGGTCTCGAAAGAGGGCTGTACCAGAGGGGTTAAATCCATAGGGATCTCCGGGACATGAAGATACTGGAGTCGCAAAAGCTTCCCAGGATCGATTTCCATAGTCTGGAGAGAAAGAGTAGAATTAAAATTTTTGAGCAGAGTTAAAGGAAAGGTCTTCAACCACAGGCTCTGCAGAAGGACTGATCCCTGCTCCCAGGGCAGTGTCATCAACATCATCACCCAGGCGAAGATCTGGATCAGGCTCAAAGGCATCTCCTGACAGTCCGGGGCGGGGGGGGGCTGTATAGACAGGAAAGGAGTGAAAATAAGGAGGAAGAACAGAAGAAGAAAGAATCAGAGTCGAGAACTTCTGAAGACCGGACAGCACTGCACCAATCTCCGGTGCCATTGAGGAAAACAGCGCCAAGAACAAGGAAGGAGGTGCTATTGGAAATAGTGTTGCACACAGCGCCAACAGAGCCTGCGGTGCTGCGGACAGTGCCGACAGAGCCCTCGGCACCACGGACAGCGCCAACAGTGCCCGCGGCACTGTACACAGCGCTGACAGAGCCCGTGGCGCCTCCGAGAGTGTCACAAGGGTCTGAAAACTGCAATTTGAAATAAAAGAGGGAAAAATGGTAGGAGATAGAGGCATCAGTGTGGACCTCTGCGCCGCAGCCATGTGAGGGGGATAAAACACCCAAGCGTGGAGTCGACAGGAACCAAAGAAGACACCGCGCGACTAGGAAGGTCCAACCGCCCTACCTGTCCCTCCGAAGCTGAATGACCCAAAGGCCCCGGGGTCGGACTGACCGGCTCAGGCAACTGGACCAACCTCTGAGCCCAATGCTCCATAAGAGCAGCCCACTGGTGAAACTGCTCATTGGAAGCTCCTTCAATAGGTGAAGAGGAGCTCTGGTGTCGAGGAGGTTGGCCCCTAGAGACAGAAACCGGTGACTCTGACAGTGGTGGAGACTGGCACCTGGCCCTAACAACCGACCGTCTACACGCAGACATACCAGAGGGTGACCGCGAATGATGCAGTTTTCTTCTTCGACCCATGTTTCGAAGAAGAACTCGAGGCCGAATGGTGCCAAGAATGGGACCATTTCCTTTATGCTTTTGGGGGGACTGCCCATCTTCCTGAGTAATGGACCGTCCGTTGTCAGACATCCCCAGGGAAGGGCGGTGGACCGGACCTGGCCCAGCTGACTGAACAGCTTTCATGTGAAGTCTCCCTATCATCACCTGACCCACTCATGGTCGACTCCGTCAATGGAGGGCTGAAGACTTCTGTTATACAACTGTTAGAATTAATAAATATAATCGTCTACAAAACAATAAACTGAACTATTGCTGCTAGTAAAGTTTAACTCCCGTCAGGCAAGCGATGTCATTACTGAAGCACACTCAACGGCGGGGAAAAAGTAACTGAGGCGGTTGGAGGGTCAACACCAAGATCGTCATTACCGCATGAGCCGGGGCTCACGATACCACTTCCTCACGGCTCCATCTCAGGCGCCGGCCCTCCTGAAAAAGGTTGCTCCCGCTGGGTCCTATCACCTCCGGAGAACTCCCATTCGTGTGAATAAGTGGTGGAGACTTTATGTCCAGGAAGATCACCGTTTTCCAGGTTACATACTTGAGATATGCAGAGGACATAGGCTCGAAAGGTAGCTGCATGACCTGTGCAATAGATATGTTGAAATCCCACACTGGAGTGGGATTCCTGTGTGGGGCATGCAAATGCAGCAGCCCCTTGAAGAATTTTCTGATTACAGAGTTCGAAGCCAGAGATGATGCCTTACCTGTTGATAAATAAGCAGAGACAGCTGCCAAGTGCACTTTCAGAGTGGATGGACTTAGACCGAGGGAATGAAGGTGCGTCAGGTAATCCAGGACCACTGGCAAGCCTGCCTGAGTGTGGTTTATATCTTTACTCTTGCACCAAATGGAGAACCTTTTCCACTTGGATGTGTAGGTCTTCCTAGTGGAGGGCTTTCTAGAAACCCTGAGAACCTCCATGACCCCTTCCGAGAGATGTAAGTCAGTATACTCTAGGCCCTCAAGAGCCAGGCCTTGAGCCTAAGAGACTGAAGGTTTGGGGTATAGGATCCTGCCCTGGGAGAAAGTCAGCAAGTTGTGTCTCCTGGGGAGGCTGATCGGTTTGACCACTGCTAGTGCCAGGATCAGGGACTACCAGGGCTGCCTGGGGTTCAGCTGCTGGTGGATTCAGAGAGAGGACTGGCATTGCACTCCGAGCATTGTGGAGTAGCACTCTGAAGGAGGACTACTAAGCTGTATTTGAAGGAAATACAAGGTAAACCACCGTTGCCTGAATGTTATGTAGTCTTACCAGCACACCTCATTGTTGTCCTTTCGTTTTGCTCTCCACGTCTCCTTTGTTTCGCCAGGAGGAAGACCCGGGTGGTGGGCCTGGTTGGACTGCCGAAGCTGGGGGGGGGGGGGACCCCTTCGGAAAGCCCTGAATGAAAAAGCTTCCAGCGTGGTATGAATGTAGTGTGATCTATCTTGCTGTGGAACTTGGAGACTGAAATCCGGTGGTCAGAGCCTCAGAAAAGCCCCAGGAAATTTTGAGCCCCCACAGAGCGGGAGCCAAGTGTCTGCAGGTCGGTTCCAAGTACCGGGGAATGTAAATCTGAAGAGCAGGAGTGTCGGAGAATTGAAAAGCCGGGGTGTTGTGCTGGAGAACTTTGTGTATTTAAACACCGGAGCGGCTGAAAAAACTGACTGGGACGAATTTTCTATGACCTTTTGTGACTTTAATCTTGTGGTTTTAGTGTTTGTAATAGCCTTATAGCACTTTATAGTTCAGTAGAAAGTTTTGCTGCATTTTGCTACAATTTTGCTACAGATCTCAGCTGTTCGCTGATCAGTTTTAAACACACAGTGCTTAGTTTTGAGCATCGATTGTTGAGCTTTGAATTTCTTTCAATCCTTTTAATATTTTATATGCAAGAATAATCTTTATTTTTTTACTATCTGCTTTTTATTTTATTTGGTTTTTCGCGCGTCTGAGTCACGTGATCTGTTGTGACTTGGCTTAAAAGACGTATGTGCTGAATTCCTCTCCTGCTTCCTCAGAACGCCCAGAACACTTGAGTCAGTACGAGCAGTGTTGTCTGCTGTTCCTCCTGCTCCTTGGTTTACATTTAGCCTTAAACTGTAGAAAAGAGCAGTCTGCTTTGTTTTTTTTACTAAGCTGTTCTGTTGCTGGCTTTTCTTGGACTTTTGCTGCTGCTCTATTTTTTCTATTTGTGCTAACTGAAGCTACTATTTGTGCTTACATTTTTACTTTATTCAAGAGGGGGATAGTGTTAATGGATGCCAGTTTGTGAAAGGTAGTGCTTTTGTATAAAACGCTGCAAGTTTTGGCATGCTGCCAGCGGTTGAGCACATTCCTGGCCTTCCTCTCGGATACTTTTTTGCACAGTGTCTTCATAACAGCCATACAAAGCTGAACTCAAAGATAGACAAGTAAGTCTTTTATTGTTAATATAAATAGCTGCTGGGGGGATTAAATTACAATATTGTCATTCATAATTTAGCTTTATAATCATAGCCATTTGCCCTGTGTTTCTTCTTTTGAGATTATTTTTGGTGGCTGTTGATGATTTGAAGTTCTTTTGTATCTAACTCACTGGCATCTGCAATGTTCTTATCCTTGTTTTAGCTTTACTAGTGATTGGACAGTACTCACAGACCAGTGTACAGAACTTTCGTTTGTTAAGGAATCACTGCTTATTTACTGATATGAACACAAGGAAAATAAGGAATATAAGGAGAAAACGTGGATATTACTACACTTTTCCTTGACATTTTTCCAATGGTGAACTGTTTGTAACTTTTGGCTGGAAGAAAAGTGGAATATATAAAGGTATAAAAGCTGCAAAATCAGGAAGAAATTTTTGTGAAGAAGTGAAGATATAAAGAAAATTGGAGAATCTGGTTGGAAAAAAGTTATAATTATTAACTGTTAATATTTCAGTGTTTCTGTTACGTGGAGGTGTTGGTGCCCATCTACTCTGAATTGACTGAATGATAAGTGAACTGAATTATCCATTTCTGGGGATCATTTAATATTACAACAAGTTTCTACTGATATATGGTCTATTGTGTCTGCCCTGTTAATTGTCACTTTATAGTTCTGTTCTTTTACCTAGTAGTCCCTTATATTATTCTATCATTATGACGACATAAAGAGAATGGTTAATACTAGGAGAGGAAAATCTGTTGTCCTACAATCGAACCAGATTGATAGGAGATTAAAGAAGAACAAAACTAAAGAGAAGGGAAAATCTAATATGTTAGTTAATAATGGAGAAGGAGGCTATGTCAGATATCCCTAAAAATCAAGGAAAACTAGAGGAAAAGATAAAGCAACCTAAAATAACTACTTTTTTTTTTACGAATTTAGAGCCTGATACTTCAACACCAATTTTTGCTAATGAAGATATCAGAGCTATCAGATCTAATTCCTTGATAAATAAGGATCATTCTGATAGTGTTGGAGTTAAGGAGCTGATAATTAATACTCCTAACAGGATAATTTTTTCACCTAATCAGAATGATGCAGAAATCATTCTATTGGACAACCATAGAATGTTCCAGGTTTGGTGGTACTTTATCCCAGGATATTCAGGTTAGCCTTAGTCCTGGGTCTGCATGGGAAACAACATCATCTGTCCCATGTGAAAATAGCCCAATTATAAGGCTGGACTCGTCCCTGATTGGAAAAGGTAACCTCGTAACAGATGAAGGCCCGGACAGGCTAAATAAGGAAAGTACTGATGATACTGAACCAGCTGATCACATCCTCCCAGAAGTTTTAAGAGATTTGAACCATACACTACAGAAACTAAAACAATTAGAAGTAAGTGGTGATAAATGAAAAAATGGTAGTTTAGAAAATTATAGCTCAGGGTCACCTTCCCTCAGGTTCTCTGCTTCCTCCTTACTGGAGTAAAAACGTAATAGTAATGATGTTCAAGGAGAGGAGATAATATACAACAGACAGTTCTTTGTAAATAAAGGAGACTTTACCTCCAATCCACCTCTTTCTCACCAGATATTAGAAATGATTAAGAACCAATATTATGCTGATGTAATAATATTGGGAAAATATCTGGGCTGTCAAACAGGAACTGGATAATTTGAGAGGTGATGTGGCTCATAATCAAGTTCTTTCGGATGTAATAACTAGATCTAATTCTAATAATATTGTGGATTCTACTGAAGTCTCACATGAACATCAAAAGTTGCCTCAGATTAGCACAAGTAATAAAGATGTGCAAGCAAATTTACCACCTCCTTTCCAAAAAGGAAGGGAAGTTATATCTGAGCTAGGGAATCTGGAAAATGTAGTGCTCGCCTGTGAAGTTGATATTAATATGGGGAAAAAGATTAAAAACAAGGGACAGAAAGAGCAAAAAAGTCAAACAAAGAACTCGAGGAAGGAAAAAAGTGAGCAAAAACAGGAAAAGAATGTAAAGCTTATTCAGCAAAAGAAGTTAACAACTAACAACCAAAATAATCATAGTCATACTAAGAATGATGGTGTGGAGGGAACTTTTGAACCGGAGGAACATGCTTTAATATTGGAATCTCCAACGAAATCTGAATCAGATAACAGGGCTAATTTTGCACAAATTTTTTGGGGAGAGAGACCAAATGGGCTAATGATAGGCCTCACAGTCTTCTAATATGGGGGACTTCTAATAAAAAGTTCTCCCAAGCTGATTCTGAAGAATTTCTGATTGAGATGTATGGGGTCAACAGATTAAGTAAGGAAACACCACAGTCACTGATGGACTGGATATTACACTTCTTCAAATTTTGTTGTTTAAAGAGGAAGTTTTTGTTAGAAGACCCCCAAATTTAGATTATAAAGATTGTGTCCTTGTATACTGTGCTAGGAAAGAGACAGCTACACAGATTTGGAACTTACAAAATGACTCGTCTAAATGAGGTATCTATATACTTCCCCCACAAGCTGTTCCAATATTGACCTATGTCCAACCACACATAAAGAGGGTGGAAGATACGGAAAATCCAGGTTGGTTTAAAGAGGTTAACAGAACAATCTCAAATTATAATTTTTCCAAAAAAACTGATTGGGAGAAAAAAATACTGTCTCTTTTTGGTGGGAAATAACTAAGGGCTATTCAGTTGGAGCCCTAAAAAGAGAACTGGGGACCTTTCTCTCCTGTGTTTTAGGACTGAACATAACTAGGAGTCCTATGAAATTCATACGGATATATGATTTTGACTCTAAAATGTCACATATCGATATTACATTCCAATCAAGCAATCTGGATGGCCTTGTACTGCAGGCCTCTAAGGCTTTAGATGGTCTTGGTCTGCATTTTGTTGATGTTAAGACTTTACATAACCCAGGATGGTCAAAAAATAGTAACGATCTGCCATCCCTAGAAACATCTAACCCTTTTGCTCCTCTTGGTAATATTAGTGCAAACTGACAAACAGGAAGGAGCAAGTCTGTTACAACCAAGGCTCCAGATAAGGTGAGTACCACCCTATTTTACTCACCTCATTTTAGGAAATACTCTTCAGAATTTCTTTTTAGTGAGTACCAATACTCATCCAACATTTGTAAATGGGCCACACTCCATAGAACAGTGCTTCACATTGTAGCTTGTAATTCAAATGAATCACTTTTTTCCAGATTTACAGCACTCTTATGCATCCCAATTTTATTTGAAAACTGGTGAGTAAATTACTCCTACTTGCCATTATTATCTGGGACACTGTTGGCACCAGATCAGTTTTTATCTAGAAAAAAGCTGCACTGTTTTTAAAAATGTACGCCTTACTCCACTCCGTTCAGACACCTGTACACATCTGAATTTGATTTTACTCACCTCACTTTCCAAATGAGGAGTACAGTACTCATCTCAAAAAATCTTATCTGGAGCCCTGGTTACAACTAATGAGGCAATGACAATAAAATAACTAAATATATTGTCTTGGACTGTGGAAGGGCTGCAATATAGACTGATAGTGTGTACCTCTTGTCCATCCTTCTGTCAACAGGGGGTACAAAATTGGGACACTGCAGGATTCTTTGTGTCTATTTCCCAAAGAATTTGTGAAGGGGACAGTCTCCTGGACTCTGGGATGTCCATCATTTCCACATAATCAGGCTCCTCCTGATCCTCCATTGCCTCCTCCATAGGAAGCTGGAAGGTTTCAGCCACTTTTCTGTAAAACAAAAAATGGGAAGGGACTCAGAAAGCCTAGGAGGGGATACACCAGAAGGTCTGTCTGGGGAGATGTCTGGTTCCACAGGCACATCCAGACTTTCATCATCATCACCATCATCTTCAAACTCCCCCTCCTCCACAAACTCCGGTTCATAAAAATCTTCAGGGGTATAATCTTGAACCGGGGAACAGACCAAACCGAACCACTGCGAAAAGGTGTCGGATCGGTTAGAACCGGGCAAAGCGATTCCATAATTTGAAACGCTCTGGCCATTTCCTCGGCGGTCAGAACATGAACCTCTGGATCTGAACCGGTCGATTTTTCTTTGCATTTCCTTTTTGTAGGAACCGACCCCTCAGGATCGGCTCTCCTCTTGTCTAAGAAGTATCGCCTGGTCAGAGGGGAGCACTGTTTGGTCTCGTTGGAACCGAACCAGACTGGCCATCCGGTCAGTGGACTTCTCGGCTCCTTTTCCCTCAGTCTACCTAATCTCTTTTCAAGGGTAGATTTAGGAAACTTTTTACAAATTTGGCAGTCTGTATCGAGGTGTTCAAACCCCAGATAATAAACACAGGTGATGTGGGGGTCGGCCTTAGCAAAGACTTCCCCACACTCACTGCAGTGTTGAAACCCAGTGGGCCTGGTTTTTTTCTTGGGTTTCTCAGACATGGCCAACCTAACCAAACTTACCCTTTTTATGGCAACCACCAGGCAAGACTCCCTTATCGGTACCTAACCGTGTCACGGGTGTTGGAAAAAAACGTTCAAAACACTTTTTTTTTTAGAACCGATAAGGACCGGAAACCACACTCTAAAGTAAAACAAAAGGATTCAATACAAATGATCGGTTCAGCCGAACCGATCTAACACTTTACAATTTCCACACAGAAAAACAGAACAAAACTTATCTAGTACTCATGGTACCACAGACAGAGACTGAACCGACTATGCGGAAATAAATTTGGTAAAAACCGACAACTTAACAGAGACTTTAACCAACTTTCGAACCGAGCTGAAGGAGAAATCTCCGGAGCGACTATTCAGTGAGGCAGACTAAAGAATCTGACGGTTGAATTTTAAAGGGCTCCAGACAGAGACCTCAACCAAGCTCGAGCTCAGCATTCTATGCTCTGCATAGAAAGTTAACCCTTTGTTCTCTGGGGCAGTTTAAAGGCTGGGGCTAACTGCAATAGTCAGAATACTGCAAGACTTCATGTTCTTTGAAATGGATTTACCTAACTGTCAAGTAATAAAACTAGAAAGTGCAATTATTGTCTGGTTAATTTGCAATGTTTATGTTTTGCCATGCGAGGGTAAGGCCCAAGAGGAGTACTGGAAAATTTTTAAAGCAACTTTTGAAATCTTAGCTGAGGAAAATGAAAATAGCATCATAATTGTCCTTGGAGATTTTAATTCAAGATTTAAAGAAATGGGGAAAACAAATTCAGAATTGCGGGATGGTATAGATAGAATAAATGAGAATTAATTTTGGCAACATTCTTCAAAAGATAAAATTAATAAAAATGTTAAATATTTGGATAATATTGTGTCCGAATCAGATGACATAGTTTTCAATGGTAGAACCAAAAATGATAAACAAGGGGAATACACTTTTATTGGCCCAAATGGATAATCTGCTGTAGACCTTGTTTGGGGAAATATTGAAGCAGCTGGTAGAATAAAAGATCTGGAAATAATCCCAAGACCAGAATCTGCGCATCTACCTGTTCTGACAAAATGGCAGTTGAGAATGGATGTTGAAAAGATAAATAATGAACAGAATAAGACTTGTATGGAGATAATAAATAAAAAAAGAATAAGGTGGCAGAGTTCAAGTATTTCCCATTTTGATTAAATTCTGCATGGAGACTATATGGAAAGCTACAAGGGCAAAATATTAAAGAATGAGTCTAGGACCAATTTAATATCACTTTGATAAGATATGGTCCTATATTTGAAACCTTTCTTTCTTGAGTCCCAGTTAAAAAGGGGAAAAAGAACGTGGTTCAATTTAAGATGCAAGAATAGTAAACAAAAAATGAATAAAATGATTAGACAATATAAGGGTGATTCTAAAATAAATAAAATCCTAAATAAAGAAAGGAAACATAAGGAAATTTTAACCACAGAAAGATTAAAATATCAAAAAACTATGTGGGAAAAAATAAGGCTTTCCATTGTTAATAGGAATACAAAACAATTTTGGACTTTGATCAGTAAAGGATATGATAAGTATGCCATAGAGACTGAAGCAGGAATTACCCCTCAAATCTGGGAACAATATTATTTAGATCTCTATTTTGCCCAAAAAGAAGATGGCCTGCTTAAGTAAATTTTCCAAGACCCCTACTGATAACCCTTTCTGAGAAAGCGGAATCATTAGAGCAGATTACGGCAAATAAAGCCCCTGGATCTGATCAGATTTTGGCTGATATACATTGTTCACTTAAAGAATGGCAGATTCTTCATGTTTTGTTTAATTATTGTATTCAATGGGATCAAATCTCAGATTCATGGAAGGGCAGTATAATTTGCCCAATGTATAAAAAAGGAGATACTAACGATCCTGCAATGGATTGTCCTATTAGTATGACAGAGACTTCGCAAAAAATATTTACTAGGATTATCTTGAACAGATTGCAACAGTGGGTTGAGAAGAATAAACTATTAACAGAGCTGCAAAATGGGTTTAGAGCAAAGAGATCAACGGTGCAACATTGTTTTGTGCTACAACACATTATTTGGAAGTATGTAAATACAAAAAAGGGCAAATTATACTGCTGTTTTGATGAACTTAAAACCGCATTTGACTCTATAAGACAGAAATTATTATGGTCAGAAGTTAGAGAAATATAATATTGATACTGCCTTATTAGATATTCTTATTCGGCTCCATGATAATACCTGGCTTAAAGTTAAATATAATCAAAAAGGGGATTTAAACAAACAAAATATATACTAATGTAGGAGTTCATCAGGGGTGCTTGTTGGCTCCTTTGTTATTTAATTTATATATTAACTCCATTTTGCAGAGCCTAAATAATCTGGATTTTCATTCCCTGAACATTTTTGCAGAATCTAAATCTATTTCGATCTTCGAAGCTGACGGGTGTCTCCTTGTCATCCGTACTTAGATCTCTTGGTACTTCTTACCAAACAGCAGTCCTGTTCACTTTCTTTGTCCTCCTCAGTCTTTTTCCTTTTACCCTGTGTGAATGTGTGGGATAATAACGGACACAACAAAGCAGGGATCAAGTGCATAAAAAACGCACGAATGCATTCATCAATTTATTTTTAGAAAAAATATACTTATGTATAGAAATGAAAGAAAAAATCAAATAATTAGTCCTACAGAAAGAAATTCAGACCTCTGCTTCCTTCAGCGGAGTCTGTGGCTTTGCTTCAGTCCAGATAGTCCAATGAATACTTTTCTCAAGTAACCTGTGTGAAATAGACACACACTAACTGTAGGTGTTACCCTACTCACTGTCAGCACTAAACTGACTTGACTATCTAACATTCCCCTAGAGGTGAGCCTTTTTTTATAGCTCCTTGTGATTACATTACATAACTGGGTGATTTCCATAGGCCGTGACATCACATAATTGGGGAGTTTCCATAGGCTGTGACATTACATAATTGGGGAGTTTCCCCTAGGCCGTGACATCACAGGCTTCATTACTCTAGTTCACAAGCAGCCCTCAACCACATCTCTGGGGCTGCTTCTGCACAGGGTACACTTTATTCTAGACACTACAGGGCTTACAGTGACCCTTGCCCCAAGTGTCACACTAGCCAGCAGTCAAGTAGTCAAGCGACTTTTATCTTGCCGCTAGCGCGGCAGTTGGCTTTTTCTTTGGAGCATGTCTTTGCTCCAAAGCAATCACACTTTTACTTGCTCCGAACAAGGAGCATACATTCAGCCACTATATGCAGCTACACCAACATGGAGCAACCAGCTCCAAAACAAATTGCTCAGTCGCACTCAGCTACCAGCATTGTCCCTCGCTCCGGAGTCACGTAAGTCAAATGGAGCTGCATTCAGCAGCAGTGGTTCCAGAGCTCAGTGCCCCAGAAACAGGTGCTACACTTCTTCTTAAACCAAGGGACACCAGACATTAACAATAAAGCGCAACTTGCGCTATTTCCTATCTCTGCAATCTGGAGCATAACGCTGTGTACATAAAGTGGGGTTAAAGAGAATAAAGGACAGCAATAAGTTTTTGGAGATTGCCAGGTTGGCCACCCTGACAAGAATGAAAAGAAAAGACAGAAAAGATAAGCGGACAGGAAAGAGTGAAAGGAAAAATGGGGTGGGGGATTGCACATATTCATATTTATGACAGGGTTTAAACACATAACAGGGGTCTTTTTCCATTTCATTGCTAGAATTAGCATTTTGGGCCTGATGGCGCTGAGGATCGAGGCGCTGGATGCCACATCGCATGCCACGCCGGCAACCCGGGTTCAGGAACGAGCCCGGGTTGTAGGGGGTCGGCAGGGAGGGAGAGGATTCAGCGTCTGGAGACAGCTCTCCTCTCCCCGGAGGGAGGTGGGGTTCCTGCTCGGAGCTTGGCTGGCCTCTGGCAGAAGTCAGAGGCATAGCAAGTGCTGGAGCGTAGAAAAGGGGGTCAGGAGTGGCAAATGTCAGTGGCAACACCTTGACATCAGGACGCTAGCCACTCCCTAGAACAGGTCTGGCGGAGATGGATCACCAGAGCTTGCTCTCGATTTGCGGCTGCCCTCCTGGCACCTTCCCAACCGACAAAAAACTAGAGGTTCTGGTTGTCGGGGCCCACACCGTCCCTGCCTGGGGGGGTAAACCGTGGCTACACAGGCGAAGGAGGGTCGACCAGGTGAGGCGGACTGCAGAGGGATGACTCCTAGGTGCTCCTGAGGAAACCAGAGTTGGGGAGGGGAAGCGGAAGATAGCAAAACAAACAGCAAGTTAAAAAAAAAAAAAAATTAGCATTCTGACTACTATAATTCTGTCTCTTTGAACACGATTGATTTTCGATTTTTAATGATTAATGTACCCCCCCGAAGTAAGCATCTCTACTTGTCCCAAAGAATATCTTTTTACAGTCATACAGTATTTTTCCCCACTGTTACTGTACCTTTGCGCTTTTTGTTTTAACCACTATTTAATTAACTTTTGTTCAGACATGTCCAACCTACTGATTACTGTATTTTTGCACAGTTGTTCTTGCTACTGTATATGATTTTCTTGCATACTGCATTTTTGCAGTGCTTACTCCTTCAGTCACTTACTACTTTACTGCAATTCTTACTCTCACTGTCTCTTCTGCCCTTTATATCTCTCCCCCCAGTTGCAACTGGAAACTAGTTTTGACTCTGTGTGCCTCTTCCAGTTACCAAGTTTTAAACAAACACACACACCTGCAGCTGGTTTTTAGCTTCTGCATTTTTGTTTTTTATATAAACGGCTTACAGGTTTCTGTCTGCCTTTGCTTTATAGCTGAGCTAATCAGTTCTCTCTGAATATCTACAAGTCTTATGTCTTTGTTAGTTATCCACTGAATGTCGTTGCATTTGTTTGGTACTGTTGTTTGTATGTCTATATACTAACCAACTAATATTCTTTAAACAAAAACACTTTTCATTATATCTCCGTTTTAAGCAAGGTAAAACTTTTCCAGACCTGACTGCCGTTATATTTAATTCCATGTGTCTGCTCACATATAAACAATGCTGCAGCTGTAAAACCCCATTCTGCATGCACAGTGTGGCTCCTCGCCTGTACCGCTCCACTTTATAAAGTGATACAGTGGAGCAGCACAGAGCCATGCTGTGCATGCAAAATGCTGCGGCACTGTTCCAGTATTATTTATATTCATGCAAACACACAGAATTAAATACAATGACAATCAGGTCAGAAAAAAAAATACATATTTTACTGGCTTTAAAACCAAATTGGGGGGTTCTTTGGTGGTGGGTTTTAAAAAAGTGTTCTTTAATAAAGCCAATAGTAAACACAATGGGCACTAAAACAAAAAAAACTTAAGTACATGGAAACTAACCTTTCAAAACATGTTACATGCCATGAAAAGGTTAAAAATGCACCCAGCTGCAACAGTAACTCAACTTTAGTGCTGATTTTGTACTTTCATTATCCCTGGAATGCAAATATTAGAGCACCAAGTTCAACAGCCTCTATCAGGCAATTAGCAATGCAAATTTAGACATATTCAAACTAAGGTTCAGGAAACTTAACGCAACTGCTTGGCTAAAGTGGTACTTGAGGACAACAGGCTCAAAATCTCCAGTGTATAGGCCTGGCTCAGCTAGAGCAGACCCAAAAATACACTCTAGAATCCAATGACTAATGAAGCATCACCCACCCTACAAAAGAAAAAAATACTCACCATAGTAATTGTATTTCTTCTAATGGAGTCTTGCTGTATCCTTACATATTCTGACATATGCAGTTAGCCCAGCACTTGAACTGCTCAGGAGAGGAGAGAGAGTTAACTATGCCAGAGCATAGAACGTTCAGCTCAAGCTCGGTTCAGACCTCTGTCTGCTGCACTTCAAAGTGTAACCGTCAGATTCTTAAGAGCTAATACTAACTAACTACACCTCCTAGGTAGAAATTGTAAATCAACTAGCCAAAAGGCAACCAATTTTGTGAGTCCCAAAAGACTCAAGTCGAGAACCCCAAAACAATAACCAGGTAGTGAACAACATAACTACAAAAAATAACAAACAGAACCCACTCCCACTACCCCTTTCTAAAGGGGAGGTCAAGAGCAACCCTGAGGTGCAACACTGTACCTGCCAGCCTACTTCCCAAAAACCAGGTTCTAAGAGGGGAGGCAGGGAGGGAGGTCAGAATACAGCAAGACTCCATTAGAAGAAACACAGTTACTAAGGTGAGTAATTTTTTCTTCAAACAACATGAAGTCTTGCTGTATTCTAAAACACGCAGACTACCAATCAGTACCCACAAGGAGGAGGGTATCGAACCTATTTTGGGAATAGGCTCTGCAGTACTGCTGTGCCAAACCTAGCATCACTCCTAGCCTGGATATCCAGAGAGCAATGCTTGGTGAATGTATGGACTGTTTTCCAGGTGGCTGCTTTGCATATTTCTAGTAAAGGTATATCTCTGGCAGAAGCCAGAGAAGCAGCTGTACCCAGAGTCGAATGAGCCCTCAGGCCTGAGGGGGGTATTTTGCCTAGCTTTTCATAGCATAACTGTATACAAGAGACAATCCACCTGGCAGTCGTTCTCTTAGTAACAGGTTTAACCTTTCCCATTTCATCATAAGAAAGAAACAACTGAGGACAGACAAACTTAAGTGCCTTAGTGCGATCAATGTAGTAGCTAAGTGCCCTCTTAACATCCAACCTGTGCAATCTTGTCTCTCCTGAAGAAGAATGATCAGTGAACAGCCACGGACTGGTTCAGATGAAAATCTGAAACCACTTTGGGTAAGAATCTCCTGTTGGTTCTAAGGACCACCTTATCTCTATGGAATGAGATAAAAATCAGGCTCCACTGACAGAGATTGTAATTCACTGATATGCCTGGCAGAAGTGTTAGCTACCAAGAACACAGTTTTCCAAGTCAAGTACTTACGTTCTGCTGAGGCCAAAGGCTCAAAAGGGGGTTGCATAAGATGAGCAATGCAAACATTAAGATCCCAAGCAGGAGTAGGGTCCTTAAAGGAAGGGCTGGTATGGAGCAAACCTTTAAAGAACTTACAGAAAACAGGATGAGATGCCAGGGAGGAAGCCTTCCCCACTGACAGGAATGCACAGACAGCTGCCAAGTGTACTTTGAGAGTGACTGGCTGAGGCCTAGGCCATTAAAGGGGAAGTAAACATTGCAGGGGTCTCTCAAATTTTGAAAGCCCATAAAAAGATATTTCAAATTATGTATGGAACTTCCTTTTAGGTGTCAAGAGTCCTGATATATGAATATTTAAATACTCTGTAAATAAAAAAAAGGCAACAGCCATTTCATGGGATCCTGAGACAGAAAGTGATGTCACTGACAGGCAAGTTGTAATTAACAACATAGAGCTGGCCCCTCAGTGACATCACTTCCTGTTTTAAGATAACATGAAATGGCTGCTGCTTTGTTTTGATTTACAGATAATTTGATATTCATATTTCAGGACTCCTAAAACCTACAGCTAAGCTTAGTACCTCATTTGAATGGTCTTATCTTGGGCTTTCACAATCTGAGTGACCCCTGCAATGTTTATGAGCCATATAATCCAGAACTGTAGCCAAATCAGCAGTATCTGGAGAGACATCCCTACTGGAAAACCAAATACTGAATCTTTTCCATTTGGAATTTTAAGTCTTTCTGGTAGCAGGTTTTCCAGAGGCTTTGAGAATATCCAGAACCCCGAGACAGATGCAAACTTGCATATTCTAACTCTTCAAGAGCCACGCCGTGAGGTTGAGAGACTGAACGGTGGGATACTATATCCTCCCCTGAGAGGAGGTTAACAGATTGTGTTTCTTGGGAAGAGATAGGGGAAGATGGACTGCTAGGGACAGCAACAGAGGATACCAAGGCTGCCTGGCCCAGTCTGGTACAATCAGGATCACTTTGCATGACTGTGATCTTATCTTGTCCAGAACCTTGAACAACAGAGGAAAGGCATACAGAAATTTCCCCTCCCAATCCAGAAGTAGAGCATCCAGGGGGACTGAGCCCATGACTGGGGGTCTGCAACAGAAGAGAGGACGTTGGTGATTGTCTGGAGCTGCAAAGATATCTATCTCTCTGGAGTGCCCCATCTTGAGAAAACTACATTTAACACTAGGGCATCCAGGGACCATTCGTGATGTCCCTGAGATATCCTGCTCAGAGCATCAGCTGGCACACTGTCCTTCCCTAGAAGGTGGACTGCTACCAGAGATTTCTGTAGGGAATAAGCCAGAGACCATAATTTCATGGTTTCCATGCTCAAGGCCGTAGACCAAGTGCCTCCCTGCTTGTTGATGTACCACATGGTGGTGGTGTCTGTCCTGACCTGAAACACCTTGTTCTGTACTAAGTCCGAGAAAGCTTAAAGAGCGAAGTACACTGCCCTGAGCTCCAGCAGGTTGACATAAAGTAGAGACTCCTGAGGGGACCACACTCCCTGTGCTGTGAGGGCTCCCAAGTGAGCTCCCCATCTCAGGAGAGAAGCATCTGTGGTTAATACCACAGAATGAGTCTGGGTGATGAATGGTACTCCTTGTCTGAGGTTGTCCTGATCCAACCACCACTGGAGAGCCTGGATCAGATTCTGAGTCACTGGAATGGGTGGAAGACTAAGTTTGCTGGCCAAGGCACCTAGCTTCACCTGAGCTCTTTTCTTCTAGGTTGCTGGAAAGGACAGAGCAAATAACCTTACCAGAGCAAGGAAAATCATTAAGGCTTCTGTTGGCTAGGCAGATTTACTGTGTGTTATTATTTTTATTTTGTACTCACCGGGATTGTTACTGTTTGTCACTAACAGTTTATTGCTTTATTTTTCTCCGATTCAAACTGTTGCTGGGTATACCTTCTGCTGCATTATTACGGGGCATGCTTACAGGTTACTGCTGTAATCTTCTGATTCAAATTGTCTTTTGCAAGGTATATCTTCTGTTACCGCTTTATTTTTCTCAGTAGCAAAGTCTTTTTTACAGGGTATATCTTCTGTGAAATTATTATAGGTGGTGCTTTACAGGTTTTACCGTTTAATCTATCATTAGAATAAGCTTTCAGGGCTACTGCATTTGTTGTGGCTGATTGTTTCTGCTCTTACCTCCTTGTTTCTTTCGTCCGTGGTTGTTCTTTTTTGGCAGGGGAAGGGCCCAGCCACCCACTCTACACTCCTTTTATAGGGTAGCACAGTCGTGACATTTCCTGTAGCAAAGCAGGAAGGGGCGGACCAGATGGGTATGCACACAGTGACCTCATTTACTGGGGCACTAGTAATTTGACTTGTTATAACAAGTTATACAAAAACAAACAAAACACAAAATCAAACTTTTGCTTTCATTTTTTCCCCTTTTAATTACTCTGACCAGGTTATTAACCCAGCAACTTATCAGGAATGGATATCATTAACTGCAGGTACTACGGAACACTTTTCAGAAGGGCAGTTTTACAGGATTTAGGACACTGCCCTACATGCTGGGCCGCTGGAGATCTAAGAGCTCAGCTCCAGGCAGCATGGGAAGAGACTGTGTGCCTTAAAGTGCACATTCAAGAGGAAATATATTATGAGAACCACCCGCCATTTCCCCAACATCCAACAGAAGCACGTCGACCGCAAAGGGTAGTTGATCAGAGAGGCTGGTAGGTGGTTAGGAGGGGCAAATCGGGTGCCACATCACTCTGTGCTCTCCAATATATCGCCTCCACAAACCATATAAAAACTACAAACAGGTAACTGCCTCTATCTCCGAAATCAAACAAAGGGGCAGAGGACACTGCAGCACAAGGCAGGAGCTAGCACAACAAAACTCGCCCAAAACAGGAACCACAACAAAAAAAGCAAAAAGGAAATCAAAAAAAGTCTGATCATAGGAGACTCCATGATTCGGGGAGTTGATATGCATCTCCAGCCAGGGGTAATGGTCAGATGTCTCCCAGGTACATCAGCGTGGAGAGACACTGACCGCATTGCTAAAATTGTTCAGGAAGCAGGATAAAATACTGATGTCCTGGTACACACAGGGACTAACGATCTCGCCAGCTGGTCAGTTGTGGAGACCAAGGAACACCTGACCAGGCTGGGTGACGAACTATCTTCCATTTCGTCCGGCATCTTCTTCTCTGAGATCCTGCCAGTCTGGGAGAGGGCGGCAGATGGATGGAAGGTCAGAATAGGGGAGATAGGGGAGCTAAACATGTGGCTCAAGGGCTGGTGCCAGGAAAAAGGACACACATTTGGAGGGAACTGGCAATAGTTTTGGGAGCAAAAGTTCTTTAAATTTGATGGACTGCATCTGACTAAGAAGGGAGTCAGTGCATTGGGGCAGAAGTTTGACGTATTTGCAGAATATTTAATAGTAAATGGGAAGAGAGGTTCAGCACCCCATATGTCGAATGGGAAGAACACCCCTCCCCCCCTCAGCTAGTGGTCAAACAGGAGTTCAGCATGTTTGTAGTTCATTTGCATCAGCAGGTAAGGAAAAAGGTCTGGCTCCCCATACGTCGCACAGGGGAAATACCAGACGTCGTCCAACAACTAACACACCAAAATCTGGCCAATGGAAAATCATGTACACAAATGCTCGCAGTCTGGGAAACAAGATCCCAGACCTGCAGGCAATAATGACAGAGGCTAAACTGGACATAATAGCCATTAGCAAGACATGGTTTACCAGTACCCACACTTGGGAGACTTCAGTACCTGGCTATGTACTGTTCAGAAGAGACCGAGGTGCAAAAGGGGGTGGAGTGGCCCTTTATGTCAATGAAAATATCAAAGCTACAGAAATTCAGTATACACATAAGGAGCCAGAATAACTGTGGGTCACCACCCTGGAAACAGGAAATAGGACAGCCATACAAACTGGGGTTGTGTACAGGCCTCCAGACCAGGGGAGGACACAGACACATTACTGTTAGAAGATATACAAAACATGACAGCTAAAGGGGAGGTTCTGATAATGGGAGACTTCAACATGCCAGATACAGATTGGTCAATACCAGCAGGGACATCTGCCAGAACTAGACACATAGTGGATTTCCTGCTGGGGGAGGGCCTCAGACAACTGGTACAACAACCCACAAGAGACCGGGCTATCCAAGATCTAGTACTGACTAACACGGAAAGGATCACAGATCTCCAGGTAGAAGGTCACCTAGGGCCAGGGACCATCACATGGTATGGTTCAATTTGGCCACTAGAACTAAATCATCCCCTTCCAAGGCAAAAATATGGGACTCCAAAGGAGCTAACTTTGATAGGATGGCCAAGGGAGTTAAGCTAGCCCTGGCAAAAAGAAACACAGGTGAGGGGGTACAGGCAAAGTGGGCAAGCACTAAAGATGCAATACTTGAAGCAACATCACATTGTGTTAGTGAGAAAAGGAAGTGCAAAAGAAGGAAACCACTTTGGTTCTCAAAAACAGTAGCAGAAAAGGTCAGAGCCAAAAGGCTGGCCTTCAGGAAATATAAGGGAGCGCAGCAGGATGAAGATAGGAAGGCATACCAAACTTCCCTAAGGGAAGCAGGGAAGGCAGTGAGGCAAGCGAAGGCCCAAACCGAAGAAACACTAGCACAAACAGTAAAAGAAGGTGACAAGACTTTCTACAGATACATTAGTGAAAGGAGAAAGTCCAGAGGGGGCATTGCTAAGATCAAAGGAGATAAGGGGGCATGTGAGGAGTACGACCATGTAAAAGTATCTATCCTAAATAGATACTTCTGCTCAGTATTTACGGAAGAGAAGGTATGGCAGGGCCCACAGCTCAGCACCATGGACACAGGGGGGAGGGAGGTGTGCACTAGTCCCTTCACAAAAGAAAGGGTCCTACAAGAGCTCGATAAGCTCAGAATGGACAAGACAATGGGATCTGATGGCATACATCCCAGGGTACTAAAGAAGCTAAGGATGGAACTAGTAGAGCCATTATCAGAACTGTTTAGTGAGTCTTTGAGCACAGGAGAGGTCCCAGAGGACTGGAAAAGAGCTCATATGATCCCAAGCCACGAGAGTGGTAGCAGGGAGGAGGCAGGGAACTACAGACCAGACCAGACCAGTCTTACCTCAGTAGTGGGCAAGATTATGGAGGCACTCCTTAAGGAAAGGATAGTGCAACATCTGGAATCCATAGGAGCACAGGATCCAAGAGAGCATGGGTTTACAAAAGAAAGGTTCTGTCAAACTAATCTCATAGATTTCTTTGACTGGCTAACCAGAGTGGTGGATCAAGGGGCAGCAGTTGATGTCACCTACCTTGACTTCAGCAAAGCTTTCGATACTGTTCCACATAGAAGATTGATTAATAAGCTGGGTAGGCTCGGAGTGGGTCAGAAGTTGGTCACCTGGGTGGCAAATTGGGTTGGACGGAGAAAACAGAGAGTGGTGGTAAGCGGTATACTGTCAGAAGAGATGCAAGTCACAAGTGGGGTATCCTCGGATCAATCCTGGGGTCAGTCCTCTTCAATATCTTCATCAGTGACATTGCAGATGAGACAGGAGGGTAAGGTTTGTCTGTCTGCAGATGACACCAAGATCTGCAACAGAGTAGATGATCCAGATGGGTGGGCAGAATGAGAAGATATCTGGATAAACTAGCAAAATGGTTGGAAGAGTGGCAACTGGAGTTTAATGCAAAAGAAGTGCAAGATCAAGCACATAGGGAAGAGAATCCTGAAGCCACCTATAGGCTGGGAGGGGTTGCTGGCAGTCACAAGGGAAGAAAGAGACTTGGGCGTCATCATCACCATGACATGAAATCACCAAAGTAGACCACTAAAGCAGTAGGTAAGGCTAGAGGGATATTGGGGTGTATTAGTAGGGGTATCACAAGTCAGAAGAGAGAGGTAATAATCCCTCTTTACAACACACTGGTTAGACCCCATCTGCAGTACTACGTTCAGCACTAGAGGCCACACCTTCACAAGGACACTAACCAAATTGAGGCAGTCCAGAGAAGGGCAACCGAAATGGTGCAAAGACTGCATCAGAAAACATATGAGGACAGATTAACGGAGCTCAATATGGATACCCAAGAGCAAAGGAGGGAGAGAGGTGATATGATCGAAACATTCAAACACCTTAAGGGCATGAACAAGGTGAAAGAGTCTAACACGTTTCAATATAAGAAAAATAGCAGGACAAGAGGACACAGCATGAGATTAGAGGGAGGCCGATTAAGGGTTAATGTGAGGAAGTTATTTTTCACAGAAAGGGTGATGGATACATGGAATGGCCTACTTCAGGAAGTGGTGAATATGAATACAGTGCAGGGCTTCAAACAGGCATGGGATAGGCATAAGGGAGCAGTACAGAGGAGTATGAATAGATAGCCCATTGACAGCAAAGGCCAATGGCACATTCATAAGGTAGAAAAAGAAATGGGCAGACTGGATGGGCCTTGCAGTCCTTATCTGCCATCAACTTCTATGTTATTATGTTTCTATGAAACAGTGTGGTTAGAGGATATTTTTCCTGAGACTAAAAGGACCTCAGATGGAACTGAATGTCCCTCATCTGAAATCTGTCTCCCTGTACCACTGCAGTGGAAGCTGCCATGTGGCCCAGAAGCTGAAGAAAATGCCTTGCTGGTTGAGACACCAGAAGACGGAAAGAAGAAGCCAGGTCTGTAAGGGCCTTTACCCTTGCCAGAGGAAGAAAAGCTTTTGCTTGGACAGTGTTCAACTCGATCCCTATAAAGGTCAGGAGTTGCACTGGTTCGAGAACTGACTTTGGAAGACTGAGGAGGAATCCCAGAGAAGTGTGCAACTGCTGGGTCACTTGCAAGTCTGACTTGACTTGGTCTGGAAACTGCCCCACAATGAGCCAGTCATCCAGGTATGGAAAAATGTAAATGTTTTGTCTTAGAAATGCCACTACTACTGCTGGGCATTTTGTGAACACCCTTGGTGCTGATGTTAGTCCGAAGGGCACTGCTTTGAACTGATAATGGCCTGAAGGCAATTCAAACCTGAGGTACTTTCTGTGGGAGCACCTGATGGGAATGTGAAAGTAGGCATCCTTAAGGTCCAGGGAGGCTAACCAATCCCCTGGCCTCAGAGAGGGAATAATTACTCCCAGAGTCACCATTCTGAATTTTGGCTTGACTAGGTGCTTGTTTAAGCATCTTAGGTCTAGGATGGGCCGCCACTCCCTTGTCTTTTTTGGGGTAAGGAAGTATCTGGAGTACAGACCATTGGCCCTGTGTTGAGTAGGAACTCTCTCTATGGCTCTGAGAGCCAGCAGAGAGGAAACCTCTGCCTCTAGCGCAATGGTTTCGGAGATGTTTGCAAGTGGAAAAGACCTGACCCTCAGCTTTGGAAATCTTTTGAAGCTGAGAGCTAGTCCTTGGCTTACTACCTCCAGGACCCAACTTGTCTGAGATAACAGACTTCTAGGCCTGGAAGTAGTAAGCCAGCCTGCCTCCTACTGGAAAAGGGAAGTCAACCCGGGTTGACACATCAGGGTGTCTGCTTGGCAGGAGCCTTAGACTGGGAGAAGGATGCAGCCCTGCTCATCCCTCTTCTGCTTCTCCCTCTGAAGAACCCCCTCTGAGGAAAAGGAGAGGAGGCCTGTGCCTGGTAGAAAGGCCTGTGAAAAGACCTGCCCTGCCCCTAGACTGCTGCTTCTGAGGAGTTGCCTGCCTTTCCTTGGCCTGTGCACTCTTGTAGGTGGTCCAGTACTCGTCCATCTCTTTCATGTAATTCTCTGTCTGCTCCCCAAAGAATTACCCACCACAGGGAAATCCATGGCCTTAGTCTGGGTGTCCTGTGAGAGGCTAGTACATCTGAGCCAAGCAAATCTCTGAAGAGACACAGATGTAGCCATGACTCGTGATGACACATCATTAGAGTCCACAGCAGCATGAAACTGGACCTTAGATGCCTCAATCCGATCAGCTGCCACCTCCTCCAGCTCCTAGCTGGGGGAAGCCTGGTTAGCCAGTTCCACAACAGTATCCCATCTGGACTCCTGGTATCTGGCTGTGTAGGCCATATAGTTTGCCTGCATGAGTCCCAAGGATGATGCCAAGTACTGTTTTTTGGCGATAGCATCCACCTTCCTAGAGTCTTTATCTGGCGGGTGTGAAGCCAAAAGTACATTAACCTTGTCACAGGCTGCAGCCTGCACTATCCCAACATGGCTGCATTGTTGGAACAAGTACTCCGTACCTGAGCCTGACAGCATATACCTCCTGTCCATTCTCTTGTCCACAGGAGGTAATGAATTTGGTGTCTGGAGAATTTTGTGTGTCTGTTTCCCAAAAGATTTATGGTTGGGAACAGTCAGCCTCTTGGACTCTGGGATGTCCATCATTTCTACATAGTCAGGCTCCTCTTGTTCCTCAACAGCTTCAACCAAAAGGAGCTGGAGTTTCTCTGCCACTTTTTTGTAGAAAAAATAGTGGGAAGGGGACTCAGAAAGCCTAGGAGGGCAAGGTCTGTCTGGGGAGATGTCCGGTTCAATAGGCTCATCCAGACCTTCCACACCACCACCACCACCACCACCACCACCACCACCACCACCGTCATAGTCATAACCTTCCTCCTCCTCCAAATCCGGTTCATAAAATTCATCCGAACAATACTCCAGAACCGGAGGAACCGACCGAACCGAGCGCCTACCGAGAGGAGCTGGACTGGACGGAACCGGTCAGAGCGATTCCACAATCCTTATGACTCTGGCTATTTCCTTGGCGGTTGGACATTGCGGTTCTGGATCCAAACTGGCCGATTTTCTCTTCTTCTTAGATGGAACTGACCCCCTCAGGATTGGCTCTCCTTTTGCCAGAGGAAGTATCGCCCAGGTCAGTGGGCACTCCCTCAGGTTCGGTCAGAACTGAACCGGGCTGGCCATCCAGATCAGCGGACTTCTCTGCCTCCTTTTCCCTAAGCCTACCCAATTTCTTATCCAGGGTGGCCTTTGGGAGATTTTTACAAATTTGGCAGTCTGAATCGAGGTGGTCAAACCCCAGACATTAAACATAGATGGTGTGGGGGTTTGCCTTAGCAAAGGCATCCCCACACTCACTACAGTGCTGAAACCCAGTGGGCCTGGTTTTTCTCTTGGGTTTCCTAGACGTAGCCATCCTAACACTTACCCTTTAGCAGCTTTAAAGCCAGGCAAGCCCCCCTATCGGTTACCAACCATGTTACGAGTTGTGGAAAAAAATGTCTAAAAATTAATTTTTTTGAACCAGATAGGGACTGCCGGTACCTCACACTAAGAAATTAAAGAACAAAATTAAACAGTACAATCGGCTCCGGACCGACTGAAAAACTTTACAATTTTGACACAATTTACAGAAAAACACACAGTAACTAGTTAAGTCCACTACCTACAACACTTACTGTACTGCAGACAGGGATCTGAACCGAAAAATAAGACAAAATACGGTTTGAAAACTGACGTTTTACTGAGACCGAACTGACAAGCGAAGAAGAGATCTCAGGAATGACGGTTCAGTTAGGTGGAGTAAAGAATCTGATGGTTACACTTCAAAGATCTGCAACAGGGTTGATACACAAGGTGGGGTGGAAAGGATGAAAAGGGACTTGGCAAGGTTGGAGGAATGGTCAAATGTATGGCAGCTTAGATTCGATGCAAAAAAGTGCAAAGTAATGCACCTGGGAAACAAAAACCCAGGGGAAGAGTACACAATGGGGGGTGAGATACTGTCAATAACAAAAATGGAAAGGGACCTTGGGGTAGTCATATCAGATGACCTAAAGGTGGGCCAGCAATGTGAGAAGGCAGTAAGGAGGGCTGGGGGGATAATGGGATGCATAGGGAGAGGCATCACCAGTAGAAAAGAGTAAGCTGTTGTCCCTCTGTACAGACAGTTGGTAAGACCACATCTGAAGTACTGTGTACAGTTCTGGAGACCCCATCTCAGCAAAGACATAGGGTGGAGGCTGTCCAGAGGAGGGCAACCAAAATGATGCAGGGTCTGCATCAGAAGACATATGAAGAAAGGCTAAAGGAACTAAAGATGTATAGCCTCGAGGAAAGGAGGGAGAGGGGAGACATGACAGAAACTTTCAAATACCTCAAGGGAATCAACAAAGTCCAAGAGGGTAGCATCTTTCAGAAAAAGAGATGTGCAAAAACAATGGGGCACAATTTGAAGGTAGAGGGGAGACGGCTCAGAGTTAATGTGAGGAAGCATTTCTTCCCAGAGAGGGTTGTGGATACACGGAACAGCCTTCCTGAGGAGGTCGTAGAGTCAAAAACAGTGGGGGAATTCAAGAATGCATGGGACAGACATAAGGCAATTCTAGCAGGGGTAGGAAGAAGTAGACTGTTGGTTAACTAGGATCTGCAGCTTATCCGTTAGGTAGGGAAGTGGGCAGACTATGTGGGCCAAGCGGTCCTTATCTGCCATCAAATTCTATGTTTCTAAAGTGCAGCAGACAGAAGTTTGAACCGAGCTTGAGCTCAACGTTCTATGCTCTGGCATAGAGTTAACTCTTTCCTCTCTGGAGCAGTCCAAGTGCTGGGGCTAACAGAATATGTCAGAATACAGCAAGACTTCATGTTGTTTGAAACAGATAGAGTTATTAGGAGATGTTTTTAAAAACATTTACTCATATCAGGGCTTTACTGAACATTAAACTTGCCAGCTGTCTGTGCCTTTGTTAGCTTTTAAATATGTGCAATATATTCTCAAAATGTATTTATTTATTGAATTCTGTTAACCAGGTAGGCCCACTGGAACCCAACGTTCCTTTTTCAGGGGTGAGTCAGGGTAATTACAGATAATACAAACCAATATAGATTTAATAGAATCAGACAATGCATGGGGTAATGAACTAGTTGAGCAAAGTCAAATGCATACCGTAACATGCAATAATATACGTAAGTATACAGGATATTAGTTCACAGGCAGTATCATATTACACGTCAAGATAGTAACACAGTATTAAACAATCATGTCCGATACCCATTCCATAAGAAGTGCAAGAAACAGAGTAGAATGGAAAGGCTTAATGCCACCAAATGCAAGGCCAGATGCAATGAGGAATGGCAGCAGCTCCAGGTCAGTGACTGCAGAAGCACAAGCTGCATTCAAGCAGGTATGCCTTGACGCCTTTTTGAAAAAACCCAAGTGAGAAGCAATTTTGCAGGGAGGCAGGAAGTGTGTTCCACACAGATGGTGCTGAGCTGGCAAAAGATCTCACCCCTGCGCTTGATCCAACTCTGGGTATTTCTAGTAAAGTGCATCCGGTGGACCTGAGCACTTTCCGTTCTGGTTTAAGGGTAGATTGTTCCACAGCATTTTTTTTCCCCAATATATGCTGTACAGCTTAAAGCAGCAGTACTACGAAATCAGGGAAGTGAGCTATCAAAATTCTGTTTTTCGGCTATAAGCATGCGGCCAAAGTTCCAGTTTCCATAACTGTAAATGTTTTTTCCAGTCATCTTTAGTTTTTTAGATATTTGCCATTTATTTGAATTGTTGTAGCACTACAACAAATATGGCGGCTGGCTAATTTTCAGCTGCGCTTTTTCTACAGGTCACATCACGTCTTTTGACAACAGCAGTGGGACCCTCTGCTGACCATTCCCAATGTCCCTGCAAGTCATACACATGTGCAGTGGGCAGCAGAGGGGGTTCTAGTGCAACATGCTTAGTGGCAGAAATGTAAACAAAAGCAGAGAATAACTGACCAAGTTACTCTGCAACAGTACAATGCCGGCGAGAAAGAGTACCAGGTATATGATTAGCAGGGCAAAGGGAATAAACCGTCAAAAAAGCGCAATTTTTTTTCGTAGTACTGCTGCTTTAAGTTTACATTTTCTCACAACCAGTTATTACAGTTTTATTGTGGTTTTATTACTTGTTTACATAATAAAATGAACTATTTAAAAACACTATAAATGTAGCTGTTAAAAAAGAGCCCTCTAAGAGGAGTGATGCCCACTAGATTTAAAATGTATTAATGTACTACCAGGAGTAAGTGAATACAACTGTATGTTCGTTATTTACATAACAAGAAACAAAGTTCAAAAAAAAAAAAAAAGAGCCCTCTAATCTCTTCAATCTGCTGTGTTTCTGCACTTTGTCCATGCTGCATCTGATTTCCTAGCCCACTTTTTCACAGTTTTAGCTCCGTTTTAAAATTCTGCAGTATTCTGTACTAGTTAAAAAAAAGGTAAATTTTGCATTTCCTTTACGGAAAGGGTGGTGGCAAGGTGGAATGTGCTGCCAGCAGAGGTGGTGGCATGCAAATCAGTGGAGGCATTCAAAAGAGGGTGAGATAGGACAATGGAGAAGGGGGGAGGGGCAGCTGCAAAATAAGGGTGCTAGCTGCAAACCCGGGCAGACTCGATAGACCAGTTGGCCTTTTTCTGCTGGCAATTTTCATATGTTTGTATGCAAAGAATCTCATTAGTCAAGCGGTGACTGTGATATATGCCAAGAGAAAAAATTCTATCAGACTTACCATAATATCTTTTTTTCTGTTACTTCCACTGTTGTCACTGCGCTAATCATTTACTGCTGGACAATACATGCTCACCTAACTAACTGCCAACATACTCCAATGCAGGGACATCAACACAGAACTTTAGCTCCACCCATTCAGTAACAGTTTGTTTTGAATTATCAGTCGTAAATCTTTAAGAGCTTAACAGTAGCATAACAATATCCATGGTTAACTTATACAATACTTAAACATACAGAAAATCTCAGCCCTACCTTACTGGAATATGTAGACAGCACCAGAAAGACATCTCTTGTCTCCAGGACTATGATTTAGAGGTGCTGCTCCACCAGTGACCAGGCACCCTTACCAGAACATGGTTTAGTACTGCACCCCAGCCTAGCAGAGTGGCATGAGTGGTCAAACTGAGATGCTCCAACAGAGCCAAGAGAGAGGTTCTAAGGCTTCTCCCACAACTGCAATGACTGGTACAGACCTTGAAAATCACAACAGAGCTGGGTACTCTACCAAGGCCGGGGCCAGATGCTCACAGCTTTGTGCCGAGCAAAGTGACACTGCATACAACGTGTGGGGTTTGCAACGAAAACTCATATTAAAAGGGATGCACAGTGCATGCTAAATCCATTTGTGTGAGCGCAGAAAAAATGTATGTAACATGCAAAGGCGGGGCCGGGACCATGCATACCAGCACAGTGTGATATTTGTCATGTTAGTGCCATGCAACGGAGTTGGCGCGGGCCACTTAGCACAGTGCAATTACCACCTACAAAAAGGCAGACAAACCCAGGCAAACCAGAGATGTTGGGGAAGACACTGCTGGCAACACTGCGAGGTAGCACTTGGAGGAGCGCACATAGTGTACATGCTGCTAGAAGGGGAGGGCCAATGCCCACCCTGGGCCCATGTGGAGGCCGCAGAGGTGATATGTTTCACACAGATAGTAACATCTACGAGTCACATAGTGATGAACAGCTCATGGGCCGATACAGGCTTAACAGGCTCATATTCCAGCAGCTGCGTGAGCTGCTGCATGACCAGCTCTGGATAGACACCCAGTGCAGCCATGCATTGTCAGTTGAGCTGAAGGTGATGGCTGCAATGGGTTTCCTGTGAGGGACACCACTGGTTTCTCGCCTTCAACCATCTCACACCTGTTGGGCCACTTCCTAGATGCTCTGCCAGACCATGATGGGAGGTTTATCATATTCCCCAGCACCCCCACAGAGTGAACAGCAACCATGCAGCACTTCCATTGAGTTGCACACCTATCATCTGTACTCAGTGCCATTGCCTGCACCCATGTTGCCATCTAGGCATCCACCAGTGATGAAGTGGACGTTTATCTCAATAGGAAGGGATACCACTCCATCAACTGCCAGGTCGTGTGTGATGCAACAGGGTGCATCATCAATGTCCTGGCACGGTACCCTCGCATCACCCATGATGCCTTCATATGACAATTCCAATCTGTGCTGGAGGTCTGAAAATGGAGACATCCCTAGTGGCCACTTCGTCAGTGAGTATACCCCACGGGCTCCCTCCCCTGAAGCCCCATACTGGACACGATGGGGTAGAATCCTATATGGACATGGACAAATACATCCCGAATATGCTAGGGTCAATGGGTGAACTGGATGGACCAGTGGTTGCCACCTGTTGTCACTGTCCAAGTGTCTATGCTTTTATGTGACACTAACCTATGTCCTTTACCTTCACAGGGGGCCATGCCTATCTCCTGTGTCCCTGGCTCCTCACTCCTGTCCTCCATCCTGCATCCATTGTAGAGGACAGGTACAATGCAGCATACACTGTCACATGCAACATCACTGAGCACGTGTTTAGAATGCTCAAGATGTGGGTCCAGTGCCTTGACCATTCTGGTGGTACCCCGACTACAGTATACCCTTCAGAAAGCCTGTACCATATTCCTTGCCTGTTGAATACTACACAACATGGCATTCAACCATGGGATATGCATGCTGGCCACAGAAAAACAGCCTGCACTGGATACGGAGCCTGAGGACCAAGGGATACCGGAGCAGCTCAACAGGTATGATCCCAGAAGGGCCCAGAAGTACTGAGCCTGAATCAAAAGAGACATCTACAGACATGGCGGGTGAGTATAGACTACACAGGAGACTGTAATATGGTTAAGCAGTGTATTATCACACAAACAACAAACAGCAGCAACAACAATGCAAACAGTGCCGTATGCTAGGTGGGGGTGTTAACAAGATGGGAGTCACACAAGAACAGGTTACTCACCTGTAACAGTAGTTCTAGGAGTGGTATATGTTGTTCATCCACACTGTTTGGCATTGTCCCTTTCCCCTTTAAATCTTGCCGGAAGTCTTCAAGCTGGCTCCTCCAACCCACCCGGGTGGTAAATACCTCGGCTCCGCCCCATGACACCAGATCTAGCCCGCCGGAAGCCAGGTTGTGCGCCTAAAGCCGGGGAGGTCGGGTGGGTGCGTGTGGATGAACAACATATACCACTCCTAGAACTACTGTTACAGGTGAGTAACCTGTTCTTCTAGGAGCGTGGATATGCTGTTCATCCACACTGTCTGGCAGACTCCAAGCAGTTCTCCGGGAGGAGGGAGGCAAGGCGCACACCCCCTACTTAGGGAATAGAGATTGGAGTACCGAGGCCCCAAAACCAGCATCCCGACGTGACTCTAGGTCAATGTGGTAAGGGGTAATAAAGGTGCTTGCTGACTTCCAGGTAGCGGCCCGACAGATTTCCTGGATAGGGATGTCCCTGGAAGCAGCCACCGAAGCAGTAGTATGACGGGTAGAATGGGCCCTTAGCCCTTTGGGAGGCTCCTTACCCGCCAATTCATAGCACAGACCTATGCATGATGTGATCCATCTCACAACAGTCCGCTTGGCTGCAGGTCTGCCAGAAGCGGCTTCAGCGTAGGTGACAAACAGCTGGCGAACCTCTCCCCGAATTGCCGCCGTCCTCTCCTTATAATAGGAGAGAGCACGTCTGAGGTCCAGAGTATGGAGCCTATACTCGGTGTCCGAGGTGTAATTAGGGTAATATACTGGCAGGGTCAACACCTGGTTAAGGTGAAACTCTGACAATACCTTCGGAAGGAATTTTGGGTGGGGGCGCAGGACAACTTTGTCCCTGTGAAAGACCAGATAGGGGGAGTCCACTGAAAGCGCCTGGAGCTCACCCGTCCTTCTGGCTGACGTGATAGCCACCAAGAAGGCCGTCTTCCACGACAAGTGCGAAAGTGCAGACTTGTGCATAGGTTCAATGGCTTGCCCATGAGCTTTGCCAAAACCAGCAAAAGATCCACGGAGGTGGAGGTTCACACATGCGGAGAGATATATAGTCAGGCCTTTGAGCGCCCGACCACCTTTTCTGAGCCAGCGTCGGCCTGACCTGACCCCGTGATAGCCGATATGGCTGCTAGGTGCACCCTAAGGGTCGATGATCAAGACCCCTTTGGAGAGGGACCAGCAGTACTAGAATGTTAGCCACCCAGCAGGATAAGGGGTCCAGACCTTTACCCTGACACCAAATGGAAAATCTCTTCCATTTGAAGGCATAACATTTCCTGGTCGATTCTTTTTGAGATGCCTCCACCACGGTGTAGACATCCTCAGAAAGACCAGCCTGGAACTCTAGCCGCTCAGGAACCAGGCTGTGAGGTGCAGGGATTGAAGATCCGGATGAAGGACCTTCCCCTGGTTCAGAGATATCAGGTCTGGGCGTGTACTGAGCCGCTCTGGGGTCCTGCAGCTGAGGCTGTGGAGATCTGGATACCAGAACTGGCGTGGCCAATCTGGGGCTACCAGGATCACCTTCGCCTTGTCCTTCCTCACCGTGAGTAACACCTTGTGGATCAAGGGAAATGGAGGAAAGGCGAAAAGAGGCCTGGGGTCCACGGCCTCGAAGGCAGCCCCTGCAGCGAGCCCTGCTGAGGGGGGCGGCATGGAACAGCCTCAGCTTGGTCTCCCTGGAGGCAAACAGGTCCACCAACGGTTTGCCCCAATGAGAGAACAGGTAGTAGCTACCTCTGGATGGAGAGACCACTGCGGATAGTCTGGCCTAAGCGGCTGAGAGCATCCGCCAGTTGGTTCGCGACTCCTGCCACGTGGATGGCTAGGAGATCTTACTCCAACCCGGCTGACGAAGGTCCAGATCCGGAGCGCCTCCTTGCATAGCAGACGGGAGTGCGTGCCGCCCTGTTTGTTGAGGTAGTACATGGTCGTGGTATTGTCCATCTGGACTTGAACCACTTGACCCCGGAGCTGAGGAGCGAAAGCTGACAGAGCCAGTCTGACTGCCCTGAGCTCCAACAGGTTGATGTGGCATCGGGACTCCTCTGGGGTCCAGAACCCGTGAGCCCTGTATTCCCCCATGTGGGCTCCCCAGCCCGTGAGAGAGGCATCGGTCGTAAGGACGACCGTCGGCTCGGGGCGGACAAACGGGATCCCTTCCAGCAGATGATTCGGGACAGTCCACCATTGGGGCGTCCCACATCCCCTGGGTGACCGTGACCAGCTGGTCGAAAGACTCTGGCGCTGAGACCACTGGGCGGGAAGCTCCCACTGGAGGGGGCGATGTGCAGTCTGCCCAGCGGACCGCCGCAGCAGCCCGCCATGTAGCCCAGGAGGCGCAGGAAGTCCCCGAGCAGGCGTGAGTGCCCAACCAGAAATGATTGGGCAAAGGAGGAGAGAACCTCCACCCTGTCCACCAGGAGCCGAGCTCTGGCTTGACGAGTCGAGCCTGCCTCGGTGAAGCCCATCACCTGAGAAGGTACGAGTTCGATTGGCCTCGCTGATCAGAAGGCCCAAGAGTGAGCAGGTTCGGAGGGTCAGGTCCCTGACCTCTCCACCTCCTGAAGGGAGGATCCCCAGGAGCCAACGTCCAGTAGGGGTAAATACGAACCCCTGACGCCTAAGATGGGCTGCCACCACTGCAATGCATTTGGTGAAACCCTTGGGTCATGACAGGTCAATGGCATGGCTCTGAACTCGTACAGGCCCTTCAACCCTGAAGCGGAGGAACCGCTGATGAGACGGACTGGATAGGGACGTGGAAAAAAGTTGCTCTGAAGATCCAGTGTAGAACTACATGTTTCAAGCCCAGGATGGTAAGTGATCTGAATTAGAGTTACCATCCCAAAGGTGCGAGGCCTGAGATACTCCATTCAGGTCGCGTAGATCTAGAATGGGGCGCCAACCCCCGTCCGCTTGGGCACCAGAAATACCTGGAGACAAAGCCTGGGTCTGAAGGAGGATCTGTCACTCGGCCACCACCTCTTTGAGAGGAGTAGCGCAATGTCGTTCGGACCGACAGACTGGGCGACTGAGATCCGCTCCTCTCGTGGGGCACGGGCTCGGCTGGAGGTACTGCTCGATTCTAAGGGCAGATCCTGCCCGACCACTTCTAGGGACCCATCTGTCCGTGGTGATACCGGACCAGGCGGAAACGGGTGGCGGAGCCGCCCCCACGGGAGGACTGAGCTGAAGTGGACGGGTGGGGAGACACCCCCGGCCCGTCACTGGGCAGGCTTTGAGGAGGAGGGGGCACCTGGACCAGCGCCTCGGCCTCCTTTGCGGGGCTGCTGGGGACCTTGCTTGGGCCTAGGGCGCCAAGCCTGAGCCTGCTGCTGTTGTTGACCCCCCTGGAAGGGTGGTTGTCTGACCGCAGGGGAAGAATGACGAAAAGGCTTCTTCCTGCGCTTCTGCTGGTTCTTACTTGAAGAACCCTTAGTGGATGTGGCATTAGATTGCTCGTTACGCTGCAGGTGACCTGCCACTCCTGGCCCGAAGAGGTCGGTGCCAAGGAAGGGCACATCAGCTAGCTTGTGCTGAGTATCCATGGGAAAGGAGGATAACCTCAGCCAAGCCCTGCGGCGAGTGGATACCGCTGCAGCTAGTGAACAGGGCACAGGAATCACCCACGTCCAAGAGCAGTCCTGGAGTTGTTGTTTAGCAACAGCTCTGACCTGCTTGACCGTGGTCTGCATGTCAGCTGGGAGGTGGGGGAGAACTTCGTCCAGCGACCCCAAGAGGGCGTGAGAGAAGTGTGCCATAATCACCGCTGAGCTTGCCTGATGAAGGCCCAAAGATGATGCAGCATAGACCTTCCGGGCCGAGTGGTCCATAAGTTTGGACTCTTTGTCTGGAGGGCGGTCAGTATCGGCTGAGCTGCCCGTCCGCCTGAATACTGAGGCAGTCACAAGGCTTTCCGCCGAGGGGTGCTCAGTAAACTCCGCCAAAGACCCTGTGGGCACCGCGTACTTGAGTGCCATCTGGGCAGATGGAGTGGGCAGAGGCTGGACGCCAGAGATCCAAGGCCGGACCATTACGTTACGGCGACTCGGAATGCTCGTAGGGTATCCTCTCTAAGAATATCCGCAGGGGATATTCCGCCTTTTTCTGGATAGGCTGTAGGGCCATCCCCGCCGATTCGGAAATGAGCCGGAGGATGCCCTGGAAGGAGGAAGGCCCTTCTTCCAAGCCTGACGCTGAAAGCTCATCGAGAGAATGAAGGCCAGTGTTATCAGAATCGGAGGAGTCCCGATATAAAGGCTGCCCACCTAAGTCCCCCTCAATACGCCTAGGGCGATCAGGGTTGACCATAATTGACAGTCTGTGGGGGAGACCCGAAGACTGTCGGGCCTCCTTGGAGGAACCCCCCCCGAGGGGCAGGTTCCACCAAAATTGGTGGGGAACCTGAACCGTTTGCGGCGCAGACCTGACCGGAGCCCCGAAGCATCGGCACCGGAGCACTCGGTGTCTGAGGCGTCCAAGAGGCGAGGCCAAGACAGCCGGGACCACCGAGGAGTTGGCTTCTGACCTGCTAGCAGGAATTGTTGCCACATGAGATCCTCGCAGCAGCATCGACAAATTTTTAGTAGAAACTCTCTCTCAATCCCGAGGAGGAAGGGAAACGTATGGCGCCCTCTGCGGAGTGCTTTGTGTCCTTTTGGGTAGATCGACCGAAGAGGACTTGCTCCCTGATCGAGACTGACGGTGTCGGCTTTGGTCGATCGGGAGACTGGCCCGTGAAACCGAGGCCCGGTTCTGTCCTCGATCGAGGCACCAAGGCAGGTCTCGCCGGGAAGGAGAGAATCAGCGTTCTCTCCAAAGAATCATCGACAGGAGTCGGTGATAATAGCAGCTCGATCGGGTGAGAATAATCTCGGCCAGTCCGACTCCTCGGCTTCTACGCCCGGTACAGACGGAAGGTCTGAAAACCCAGCGGCCGAGGAGGCAATTTCGACCGAAGTCGAGACATCGGACCGCTCCTGATCCCAGGAGCGTCTTCTTCGACTCGAAGAAGATTTAGGATCCTTTTTCTTAGAACGGGATGAGTGCGAGCCCGAGGGGGCCTCACCCTTGGTAGGGAGAGACTGGCACAAATCCCTAAAGGAACCTGAAAAGGAAGAGCCCAGATTGAGCGGCACGAAGAAACCTCGGCTAGCCGAGGCTTGGGCAGCTTCTTCCTCGAAGGCCGCCATGCGCTCGAGCTGCTCGGCGGATCCCGCAGCCGCGGAAACTGCCCACCTGGCCTCCTTGGATTTTACCGGTGGGTTGCGGAGCTCCGGTCTACCCAGCTTCAGGCGCGCCTGACGATCTTCCAGGACGTTGGGGTGGAAGGAAGCGCAAATGGAGCACTGTGAGGTATCGTGAATAGAACCGAGGCAGTAAACGCACGAGAGGTGGGGATCGGTGCGTGACATTTTCTGTCCGCAAGGACACCGGCGAAACCCGGGGGACGACTTGTCATCCATGTCCGAATCAGAGTCGTAAACTCTAACGAGTTTCAGAGCGAGAAGATGCGGTGAAAACCGTCAAAACGAATCCAGTGCCTCAACACTACAGAAAGCACGAGGGAACCTGAATCTTCCAGCGGAAAAGAAGATCTAGCGTCATGGGGCGGAGCCGAGGTATTTACCACCCGGGTGGGTGGGAGGAGCCAGCTTGAAGACTTCCGGCAAGATTTAAAGGGGAAAGGGACAATGCCAGACAGTGTGGATGAACAACATATCCACGCTCCTAGAAACTGCAATGCTACATGGAAAGGTGGGGTTTGCAAATGACACACAGAAACAGAAGTCACAGGCAGGACTCAGAGGGTGGTGTCGGGTTTTTTTTCCCCCTCAGCCCCCTTCTCCCTGTCTTGTGGGGTGCCGCAGAGTTCCGTGCTGTCCCCCATGTTGTTCACGGTGTACATGTTGCCGTTAGGAGACATTATGAGGCGATACGGGCTGAGTTTTCACTGCTATGCAGATGATATTCAGCTCTACATGTCCTTTGTACCCGAACAGAACAGTGTGATTTTGGTCTTTAACAACTGTCTCACTGAGATTCAGGACTGGAGGAGTGCTAACTGGTTGAGACTGAATCCGGATAAGACCGAGGTGTTGGTGGTGGACCCAGGTCAGTGGGTAGAGAAGTTGACTCCTGGGCAACCGTCTGACTTTGTGCTTGGGTGTAACCAGTTGAGACCTTCTGAACAGGTGCGGAACCTGGGCGTTGTGCTGGATAATGAACTGACTTTAAAAGCACAGGTAGCAGTTATCAAGTCCTCATTTTACCATCTGAGGAACATCGCCCAGATAAAACGCCTTGTTCCGCCCAAGGACCCTACTACGTTGGTTCACGCCTTTGTGTCCTCTTGTCTTGATTATTGCAATGCTCTATACCTAGGGTTACCGGGGATGGATATCAGTCGCCTGCAGCTGATGCAGAAAGGATCACCATCAAGGTCACGTTGCTGACCTATAAGACCCTACACGGACAGGGACCGGGTTACCTGCAAGACCTCCTTCAGCCCTACTGCCCCCTCCGCCCACTCCGCTCCACTGACAAGAGATTGCTAGAGGGTCCTAGGGTCCGTCTTCAGACATCAGATGCTAGGATTTTCCTTTTGTAGCCCCGACCCTGTGGAACTCTCTACCTCGTCAGATCAGAAAGTGCCTGTCCACCGAGACTTTTAAGTCCTCATTAAAAATGTATTTATTTGGCCTGGCTTTTGGGGACAATGTCTAGTTTTATTACTGCTGCCTTTTTATTTTATAAGTCTTTTTTGATTGAACGTTTGTTGTTATACTGTATATGTGTTTTGGCTTTTGAAAAGCGCTTTATAAATAAAATCTGATTGATTTGATATTAGCAGGTGGTCCCTAGGGGTGCCAACTGAGATAAATGCCATCCAAGTGGGAGGGCAAGGGAGAGCATGGCAGAACAGGCCCACCATGCGTAGGGATAGCATATGGGGTACACACAAACACAGGCCATCTGGGTGGGGCAACAGGGGATCTATACAGGGATAGCTGCCAGCCAGGCAGGGCTGGGGCTATATTACAGGTCATCTATGCCAAGGGTTAGACAGCCTGGGCTACATCACAAGGGCAGATGTCGGTGTCACAAGTGTACTGCAGAGGTGATTAGGAAACCATGTTGGCAGGGGTGGCCATGCACTGCCTACTTCTGCCCCTTACCACCACCCCTGGCATGACAGTCTACCCATGCAGTCCCCTGTATGGAGAGGGACTTCAGTCACGGTATGGGGGATAAGCGTGGGGATCGTGTAACCTTCCCCTGGGGTGGGGCGGGTTGTTATCTGGTGTGTGTGGTATCCTTGGTGATCTGACAGTCCCAATTGTACTGGGCACTCATTCTGGCACTGCACGAATGAAAGTTACGTACCTACCATAATTCTTGATCTTCTCTTGCATCTTCACCATTCATTACTGCTAGGTGTAGCCAGAGGCACACACGCCAACAAATCTTTTTTGGGAGGGAGAATCTGTACGTGCGCACTGCCCATGCATCCGACATGCTGCGTGGAGCAAGAGGATTGGCCATTAGGCGCCGCAGACTCCTCTTCCTCCTCCATCCCAGTTCTGTTTAGCCGGAGAGGATGAAAACAGGTTTAGAAAGAGAGGGAGGCAAGATAGCTGAGAGATAGAAAAAGGAAAGGATATAAACTGAAAAAGGCATAAGCCGAACAGGAGACAGAGAGAAGAGAACCCTACCCTAAGTGGCCATGGGGCCCCAATCCTTGGGTGGTCTCGAGAGAAGAGACGGCAAAGCATAGAAAGAAGGAGAAGTAAAGAGAAAGCAAGTGGGTGGGGGAAGAGGACGAGGAGGGCTCTCCTCCACATTAATTTGGAAGACCACCGGCTGAATTAGATTCAGAAACCCTGCGGGTGAAGACAAGGGAGCAAGGATCCCGTCACTGCAAGGATTAAAGGACCAAGGTCTGAAGGGGATGTAGCTGGCCATGCAGCCATGGCGGAGGCCGATCTCTCTTCCCACCCTTTACCTGTTCCTGTGTTAAGCATGACGAAGTCTAGGTCTCACAGACCGTCCCCTGGAGGGAAGAGGGGCAGTCCTGCTCAGAAGAGGAGCGAGTCCAGAGGACCACGGGACATGTGAGCTGAAGGAGAAGGAGGAGGAGAGGAAGCAGGGAGGAAAATCCCATGAAGTCTACCAGGGATGCACTAAAGCAGTTTAATGGCTAGAGGGTAACCTAAGTCAGAGGCTACCCAAGCAAGAGGGGGACACCCCAGTGCATCGTGAAGAGAATCCCAGGGAGTTCCTTCACAGGTTAGGGCAAAGGCCCTACTCGCCCTCCTCCAAGTCGAATGCTCCGTGACCTCTTTAGAGAAGGAAACAGAGAGCTCGGAGGTACCAAGGGGACTCAGCCCCCAAATGACCCCTAGGAGGCGGAAGGTGAGCAGGGTGGAGGTGATGACCAAAGTACTGAAGTCCATGAGGGGAAGGTGGAAGGGAATCAGTAATGAATGTTGAAGATACAAGGGAAGATCAAGAATTACGGTAGGTAGGTCATTTTCATTTATTTCCTTGTCAATCTTCACCATTCATTACTGCTGGGTGAGTACCAAGCCCCCCCCGGACAGGACCTGGCACAGCCCTGAGGTAACAGATCCTTCAGCCTCCTGTGGGTGAGGTGCAGGAGGGGGGAGACCCTAAAGCCCTGCTAGACCAGCAAGATCTAAGGCTGTTCAGGATGAGGAGGTGTCCCCCGTAGCCGGGGGGGGGATGGGAGGCGCCCCTGTAAGGTCCTTCTTGCCCTGTGGGAAAAAAGGCAGAGGAGATCACCCTACGCCGGGCAATGGGTGACAAACTGGATAGATGAAGCCATGCCGTCCACCTAATGCAGATCAGTGTCCCTGCAAGTGTGGACGCCACCTCACTGGTGTCGTACGATGCCCTTGCTTGGTGCCTTGCAATCTCCAGACCCTGTACAGAGAGGGTGATGGCCTGCCTAGATTACTCCGTATCAGGCAAAGATGCCAGGACTTGTGCCAGCATCGACCACAGGTGCCTGTTATAGGCAGCGTGGTGAGCCTGATGAAATTCTATACAAAGTAACACCTGAGCCAAAGAGAAAACTCTTCTTCCCCACTGGTCGAACTCTGCGGAATCCAGATCCAGGGGTCGGTCGTACGCCAGGCGCTGAAGCCCAGAAGGAGTGTCTAGGGACATCAGCCCCAAAGGTGGGTGAGGTAGAGAACCCAGAGACTCCTGGGGGGCACAATACCATCTCCTGTAGTCCACTGGGGCTGGGGAAGAGGTGGCTGGAGACTGCCACCACCAGGAGGTGAGCGCTGAACTCGCTCAGGAATGAGCATGTCTCCCGCTCGGTATTGCTTCTCACTGCATGAGAGATGCAGAGCTCTTGGACCAGCCTCAAAAGGAACCGCTGATATTGAGTGAACTCAGCATCGAAGGACAGGTGGATGGAGCATTCCTCTCCCTCAGAGGGGAAACGAGGAGGAAAAGGAACTTGAAAGTTCAGGGTGCTCCTGCGGCAGGGGAGACAGGCGAAAGAACCGCTCGTCCATGGCTCTCACATAGGTGGGAAGGCCACCGCAGTGGTTCTGAACATCTCCCAGGTTGAGGGACCCATAGGACCCACATGGCCAGAGAGAGGGGGAGGTGTCTGCAGAGGAATGGGAGACAGGCACCTAACAGATAATGCCTGGTCTCTGCCAGGGCTCCAAGACCCACAAACTGGTCCTGACATATGGGGGGACCCGGGGGTCAATCCGGGCAGCAAAGGCTGTAGCTGAGAAGACAAATCCCAAATAAGCCCTGAGGGAGAATCTCCCCTGTGGTGCAACTGGAGTTGCATGGATCCAGATGGGCAACCCTCCATGCTGCCAACTAAGCATGTCTCCGAGAACTGTGGGAAAGGCGGGGTTCAGCGCTTTGACTCCTCCCCACTCCCCGCAGGGTAGTGGAGGGGAGTACCCTGCCTCACCCCCTCAACCCTTCAGACTCCGAAGCTGCCCTCTTCCTCATTCCCAGCAATGTCGGGTTCCCCAATCCCACAGGCCTCTCGAAGGTCGCAGAAGAGGGGGCCCCAGTCCCAACCCAGAGGGTCATGGCACCACCAGAAACGGTAGTTGCCATGCCCACCCCAGAAGAGGACACCATACTCTGAGCCCCCAGGCTGCCGTCCCGAACGGACCCACCACGGCCAGCCTCAGCAGTGGGAACTACTGTAACTACGGGCTCTGGGGGACTCTGGGAGGGGAATGCTGGGCCACCTGGTGCCGTGTCCCAAAGGACTCTCCAACTCTGAGGAGTCAGGGTGCCAGTCCAGGTCGGCCTGAGAGTCATCTTCCTCTGAAGAGGAGGAGACCAGGCAGACCTCCAGACTGGAGACCCCAGGAGGGCCCTTGGCGACAGCGTATATGGCACCGCCCGCAGCACTGCCCTGATCACTGGTGATGCAAACGATGCTGGGATCAAGGACGGCACTGGAAGACGGCACCAAGGGTCCATCAGTGCCAGGCCCAACAGCCGTGGGCCGCGACACTGGGTGAGCCTGCAACTCCGTGGAGGTGACTGCCGAGGCAGTGCCAGTGACACAGCTCCACAGGGAACCGCGCAACTCCTCTGGCACCACAGAAGAGGCCTCCTCCTTGGCAAGGCTAGAATCAGAGGAAGCCTCCTCCGAGCCGAGCCGTAAAGACCCGGAAGGGGACTTGAAGGAGAAATCAAGTATTCTGGCTTTGGTGACCCGTGAGCGACGCGGTCCTCCAAAAGTCGGTCGAGCCCTGCCGACTTTACACAAGTGAACTTCGACAACAGGCGGTGCATGGAGAAGAAGGCAACGCAATGGTCCATATCGTGATAGGGTCCCGGGCAAGGCAGGCAGACAAAATGCTGGTCCGAAATAGAAAAATGCCAGCCACAGAAGCAGAGACGCATGGTGGCACGGCCCATTTTGGATTTTTTACTAGCCCCCAGACCTGACATGACGCAAAACAATAACTAAAACTAAGAAAAGACTCGGCACCGTTTAATACAAAATATATGGAAAGAGCTTACCGGATCCCAAAAAGACGGCACTGAGTGATCTTCAACGAGAATGGGCTGGAGATCGAGCTGCGGTTAGTGACTCTCGCAACAGGTGCTACCTTGATGGTGGGAGAAACAGAATTGGGATTTAGGAGGAGTCTGCGGCACCTAACGGCCAACCCTTGTGCTCTCCGCAGCACGTTGGGACATGTGGGCGGCGCCACTGGTGCCGATTTCTCCCTCAAACTAAAAAAAAAAAAAAGACTCCCATAGCGGGTGCACGCCTTCAGCTACACCCAGCAATAATGAATGGTGAAGACTGAAAAGGGAAGATAATACTGATTTGGTTACCAGGTTTTGAAAGCTAGCAGGCATTAGAGAAAGCAGCTCCAATACTTGCCATGCACAGTAAACAAAATAATGTCCATCCAAAAAGAACCAGCACCAACACCAGATCCACTGTTAATATTTTATTCCTTGCAGTTTTAAGTCAAGCACATAAAATCCACTACAAAAAGAGAAACGCCAACTAATTCCCCGACCAGTTTCACATATGCGCACTTCCTCAGGGATTCTGGTGGTGGACATAACCATGCACATGGGCGGTGGGGCCAACTGTACCACTGCACTGAGTAATGGAGTTTGCAGTCTGCCACGGTGCCCGTACATGATGCAGGCGTGCTGACCTGTCTCTATCTACCATGTCGTGCCATGGCAACCACCATGCGGACTAGGGATGTCATGGTATTATGGTATACTGCGGTATCAGAAGTCACAATATTTAAATACCGTGGACAATTTCCGATACTGCGATAACTATGGTTCATGGTATACCACAGTATTCAGACCTTTCAACTAGTTTTTTATTATTCTCAGGAACAACTATGTCTTCCACATTAACTCTCCCTGATGCAAGAGCTGAGAAGGCTTCTTTTACAGGACCCATCTTTACTGGTGATGGAGGCATACAATGGCTTTGAAGAAAACTCCATCTCAAGGCTGTCATCCGATCGAGTGGGCACTGCCTTCAGCACCAAGCTCATGTTCTGCGACAGCCTCAGAGACAGGGTCCTCCCCATCGCCATGGCTAGTACCGTCCTTGACAACTTCCTTGGTGCCGGCTTGGGTGTTGTGCTCACAGCCATCACCCTCTTCGGTGTCATGGATGACACCGAAGTCAAGGACAACCTCTGAGATGACATCATCGCCAGCACCTCACTTGTAGCTGGAACCAGGATCAGCACCACTGCTGTTGTCATCGTCACTGTGTCTAGAGTCATCACCCTCCTTGGTGCCGCTAACACCATAGATGGTGACAACATCTGAAAAGGAAACAGTGCAGACAACTCCGTGCTGGTCCCTCTCTAGAAGCCACAAAAAATGTCACGAGAGGACCTTGCATCAGCCTCCATCCCAACTGCCACGTCATCACCGCAAACAGAGACAACAGCACAGGTGGTGCCAGACAATGACATTGAGGTGTCCGCCAGTGTAGACCAAGCCTATAGCTGATGCCTTGCCACAGGGGATACCTGCTGCTCAGTGCAGGCAGATTGTGGAGGGTTCAGAGTCAACCACTCAGTAGGTGTCTACTGTCCAACAGACCCATCCACTGGAGTCTCTGATGCCTCAGTGTGGTAAGGTTGAGGAGAACTCCATACTTTCATGGAATCAGAGGTCCCAGAAAGAGGCTCAGTGGAAGGCTTGCTTCCTAAGGTATGGATCAGGCAACCCCACTTCAGTGCATTCTTCTCAGTATATGGCAGTCCACTAAGAAGTAGGCAATGCATCCATCCATGTCTTACTTCAGTGCAAGACAGGCCACACAGGACTGATGCAGGTCCATCACATCCATCAGTTTCCCACAATGGCGATGACATTGCAGCTGTTGGACTTTCTTTGACCACTTGACCTCTGTTTTTGTTTTTTATATATCGGATTTCGGTATGGGGTAAAATAAAGACAGACAGCACTGCAAATAAACTATTACAGTAATGCAGTGAACTAAGTGGTGAGAAGGCAAACTGAGGCGAAGCACTCCCACCCAGTGTTCCACTCAACAGTGTGAAGAACAGAACTGAGGCTAGTGAGGGAGCTGGCAATGGTTACTGGCTGGCACACGACACCATGTGCAGGGTGCACAGGTGCCACACCCAGCAGCCATGACCAACACCCTGGCCGAAAGCTTTGCTCTTATTGGGTACTAGTGCTTCTGGCCCAGACCCACAAGTGGGAATAAATGGTAATGATTGATTCTTGGAAGATAAATATTTCCACAGATGTTTCAGCCACATCCAAGACCTTTGTTGCCACTACAGGATACCTGCTAAGTCTTGGAACTTGACAAGGAATCCTTCTTATCTTAAAGTTCCTTAAGAATGTCACCTAAAGGGCCACCTCGCTGGTCCAGCAGCAGCATGCTGTGCTGCCATGCAGGCGACCTGAGTTCGGGAGCGAACTCAGTTCACCGCATCCGGAGGCAGGCCAAGCTGAGGAAGCTGCTGCATGGCAGTGCACCTTGGCTGGGGAGGGTCATCGTTGGGCTGGGCCAAAGAGCTTACTCCTGCAGCAGGGCTAGCTGTGAGCATGCAAGGCCATGTGCTGTGCTCCTGTCAGGGAGGATGGAAGAACAAAAATTACACTGCCATATGTATGACAGTGCAAGCCTAGACAGCTCCCTGCATTCTAGTGCCTCTCCAGCACTGGATCATGAGCCATACACGTGTGTGTATGGACTACCTCGGGGGAGACAGCCTTCTCCTTGGAGTTCCTGCCATGGAGGGCATGCCATGGGTGTAGCTGTGGGCTACCGGGATCCGTGGTGCCAAGGAGGCTCTGGACCTAATGGGGTACATCCCTGGGATTATGGTATATCCCTGGAAAAATATCAGTGGCAGGGATAAGAACCACTGTTTGAGTGGTGGGAGTCATCTAACTGTGGGCCAAACATATCACCGATGAAGGGCCCACTAAGCGAATGTGACTAAAAGGCATGATCTGGTGATCAGTGTTATAGCCAAATTGATCTATGGGCTGCCATAGCTGCAGCACAACCGCGTGCTGAGGCACAAATAAGATCCACCATGAAATCCCCACATAGGAGGCTGAGATATGCACCGAGGGAAGGAGGTCTCCGATTGGAACCACCACCCGAATCTAATCTGCTACTGTAGTTGACCATTTACATAGCACTTTGGGCTATACATGCTGAAGCCGACATTATCCTTAAACCAAAATCTGATGTATAACAGTACACAAGCTGCTTCCATATGCTTATTATTAGGATTTGACAGCACTGCCATGTCTTTTCCTGGAATGATTGTATGGTGACTTGTCCATAATCAGTGAAGTCTCCCATTTCTTTACCAAAGTATGAAGGAACAAGCAGCATTTTTCCTGTGCCTTAGGAAACTACTTTATCCTGTCCACATGACTGAGACCTTCAGGTACCTTAAGGATATAAACAAGGTGGGCACCAAGGGCCTCTTAGTGGAAACAAGACCACTAGGGGTAACAGCCTAAAGCTGGTGGGGGAAAGTTCAGAAGGAGATGAGGAGGCACTTTTTCACCAAGAGGTGGGTGGCTAAGTGGAATGCATTGCCAGAGGAGTTGGTATCCCTAAAAATGGTGGACAGATTTATGAGAGGTTGGGACAGGGTAAAGGGGAAAGTTCCAGGAGGGGTCAAGGGGTGATATGGGGAGGGGGGGTGCAATTCCCTTCGTAAACACAATAACTGCACACTTGAGCAGACTAGATAGGCTGTAAGAACTTTATCTGCTGGCACATTCGCATGTTTGTATTATCCCAATCATTTTAAAATGTCTGTGCAGTGTTCAAATCCAGGAAAGCATCTGGGGGCACTCTCAACTGAGGATGAGATCGGATTAACATTCAGCGTCACAGTAGACTGTGTCTTCAATGGCTGCAGAATTCTACAGTCACCTCGTCTAGGAAAGGAATATGCTTTTGGTCAAACTGCAATGGGATTAAGGAGGACTGTGCTTTCTCTACCAAGTCACCTTCCTCTTCTTCTCCTCTGGAATCCTGATTGTCGCATGCATCTTGAGGGTCAGTAGGATTCGTTTAATCTTGGGGGTTTTCCTGGCTGTCTGGCAGTGAGATGGTGCCACAGCTGGAAAAACATCCTTTCTAATGGTTCCTTGATGGATGTCCTGATACATCTGAATATGAAAAACTGAAACCCTCCAAGGGAAGGGTCTGCTTTGAATAGAGTGTAAGAGAAGGACTGCTATTCTGTGCTCTTGTCCTTTATCTTTCCCATTAAAGAGCGTATACAGACAGAAAAGTAGGGACCTGTGTAACTCTTTGTTGCTACTGCCAAACATAAAACCAGATGTACCTTCACCTGGGCCACCAGCAGTTTGGGACTGGGTGCTGAAAAATTAGCACTGGTTTTGTTTTTTTACCTCCTTGGCTTGGGGGGGTGGTCCTATGGTGCTCTCATCAGGTTCTGTTTCTCGGCTGCTGCCTCAGACCCAGTCAGAGCTCAAACCCTTTTCACCCTGCCATCCCAAAGTCATTTCACAGTGGTGATTTATCCCGCACACTGTGGAGACCTGGAAGCCAGGGGCTGAAGGGGAGCATACTTGAATGGGTCCGCAGCAGCACCGATGTCTGCCGTCACTGACGCCGGAGGATTTTTAGCGTTTTGTCCCTTAGTGCCCTCCATGGCGTGAGTGTGCAATGGCATCAAGGGCTGTCCTGCGCCTGCCCACATTTTGCCTGATGAGTGCTCGCACCAGCCCACACATCGATCCCAAGCCTGCACTAGCCTCCGGTCACCACCAGGAGCCAGTGGCTCAGCGATCGTCCCCACCCTCCCTCCCTCCCGAAGAGAGCTGTCCATGGGACGCTCGATCCTCCCACCCGGCTGACCTTCCGAGACCCGACATCACTCCCGACCCAGAGTCGTCGGCGTGGGAAGAGATAATGGGGCACCATCGTCTCAGCCCTCTACGCCACCGGGCCAGCGCCATTGGTTTTGTTGGTACAGAACAGAAAGAAAATCCCATATGGAGACTGTCTCAAAGTCTTACGACATGCCGTACAGTTCTTATTAGTTGCAAAGGGCTTGGGGAATGTCATGGTGCTTTACGTTTGACATTCTGTGTCGAATCTATTGAGCAACTGCATCAGTGTTCTCTACACCTATATCAAGATCTCCGGACTTACATCAATCTTCCCACAGTCATATCAAATATTTGATATAGTCAAAACCTGACAAAAATGACTTAATTAGCAAAAAATGATGCAACTGCATCAAAACTGACTATAGGAAACATAGAAACATATAATTTGTCAGCAGAAAAGGATCACTTGGCCCACCCAGTCTGCTCAAGTGTTTCATGCTTATTCTACATTCGCAGATCCTATCTGGTCTCAGGTGACTCACCCCCCCCCCCCACACACAAACACACACACACTTCCCTGTCTCTGTTCTAATATACCTCTCTGTTTATACCACACATGCTAGAAGCACCTCACTGTTCTAGCCTCTTTACCACTTCAGCTGGTAGTCTGTTCCAGGCAACTACCACACTTTCAGTGAAAAAATATTTCTTCACATCTCTCCTGCCCCCCCACCAGCTTCATGGCATGCTCCCTGGTCCGCATTTGAAAGAGGCTTCACACCTGCACCTGTTCACCACAGTGAGATACCAGTAGGCCTCAATCATGCCATCACAGAAAATAAGACAAACTAAAAATCGGATTAAATCTCAAAACCCCAAGTGAGCTCAAAGAAGGTACCTAAAACTCCAGGGGCCGAAATAAGGATTTTGTAGTCAACAGCTCCTGGGTATCTGCATTTTCCAGCCAACCAGGAGCTATTCTGGCAAATCCAAGAACTGACAGCAAAATATTTAAAAAAGATACAGTGTTGTCAACTAGGAGGCAGAGTGGTATTGGGTGGTTTGGTGGTCTAGCGGTTACAGCACTAGCTTGGGAATCAAGTGATCACAGGTTCAATCCCCACTACAGTCAATTACTGTGTGACCCGAGTCACTCACCCACCCAGTGCTTCAGTCCACCCAACTGTGAAAATGGACAAAAGTAGAACCCCACTGAAAAGGAGACTGTGTTGTTTTAGCAGGGCTACCTGGATAAATAAAATGGAAACACTAATAAGCTAAATTTTTAAGTACACGGACACTACAGAATACGGTACTGTATATCATGATTTTATTCTCCGATAATCTGGCCATCACTGAGGGAGGTTGCCTGAAGAATTCTGGGTGTGGTTCCTCTGGTGTCCTAATGGTTAATAAAAATGTTTTGTATGGCTTTTGTGGAGAAGTGTGTTGTAAGACTTAGATATACTACCTTTTTGTACTGTTCCAGTTTGTTTGTTTTATTTATTTAAAATCTGGAAAAGTCAATGGGTCAAAGACCGGTTCGTTTACAATGGCGACCAGAACAAATCACAAATATCTATAAACAAATGAAAATATTATCAACAAATTAAATTAAACAGTTAAGCAATCACAAACATTAGCAAGAGTAAGATGTTTCTTTAAAACTGACAAAAACAGGTAAAGTATTACAAGTACCAGTTATGGATAATGGCAAGGCATTGTAACTGTTTCAGTTGCTGTTTGGGGTATTTGGCAGTGATAACTGAAACACAACTGCAACCTTAAGAATTCCTTTCTCAAAGTTTGAAAATAGCCATAATTTTACAACCTATTACACAAAACCTCACTCTACACCACCAATTTCAGCAAAGCTACTACTGCAATAATGACATACTGAAGTGCAGCAGTGTCATTTTACCCAAATCACTGGGTTTGCAAAGCTCCGCCTGCCACTGTGTTTAAATGTAAGGAAAATACTTTAAGGGCTGCTAGAGGCTACAAGGGACATAGTGGTTGCAAAGAAATTAGAGGGGTCTCAACCGCAACCCCTGGCTACCCCTAAATGATGCCCCTGCTAAAGTTAGGCATTAAGAGGCTAGCAAGCTGTAAGGCTCCACTCAGTGAACGCAGAGCTTGCCCTGCCCTGCTTATATTTTATTCATTTGGTTTCTGGTAACCAGGTAAGTACACTAAACAATTAAATGCCTATTTTCAGGAACGGCCCAGGAGGTACAGAACAGAAATAATATAGTCTAAATATTAAGCAAAATGAAATACAGATCAATTCTAAAAATCGAGCACACAAACTACAGATGACAATTTCAGATAACCATTTATGGGCACAGTCCAGAGGATACAGAGCAAAAACGTAACAAATACCAAGCATTTTGGCTGCACAGAAGAAAAAAACGAATTAACAAATATATTGAGAAAATGAGAGTCACAATCACCTCGCTCCATAACAAATAACCAGTTTACATTCCCTCCTGCTGGCACGTACATTCTTCCCCCTCCCTTCTGCAGGCATGGAATCTGTGACTCATTTCAGCATTTCTCCTCCTTTCTTCACATCACTCATTACCATTTGATTTTGAATACTCCACGCCCCATTCTCTTGTGCACTCACAGACTTCTCGGCTCATATTTCAAACCTGTGCATTACTAACACACTGCAGAGCTCAGACATGTCTCTCCTTCCTACACTGCAGAGAGACGAACTGCTGGAAGCCCCTCTGATTTGCAGCAGGTGCTAATTAGCTAAATACCCAATTTCAATTTTTTTTAACTGAATGTTATTCAGTGGTTTGCTACTACATACTGTGCTGCTGTCCTTCTACTGTTCCCCCACCCAGCTGGGTTACACCTGGAAACAACAAGCCTTGGCTCAGTGTGCCTCTCCCGGTTACCAATTTTCAAATAAATAACTAAAGTGGTACACAACACCCTCATGTTCTGGTCGAGAACTCTCAGGAATAGGGGAAGAGAGAGGACAACCTGAGTAAACCTACACTGAAGAAAAATCCTGAGTATAAGCTGTAGAGAAGGGAGGAAAATCTGTTCTGAAGGGAAAAGTTAACAAAAAAAGACTAAATTACTGTAAAAGCAGACCACAGCAGAAAGACCTTAGCCCCTTATCTTACACCCTTGAACTCAAAGAATTCAGACAGAAAAGCAGAACACCCAGACTCCGACAGGAAATTTCGTTCAAAAGCAGAAGTCAGCTTAGATTTACCATAGCTGGAGAAAACAAAATAATGTTTTGAAGACAATCTTGAAGCAGAAGATTGCTGAAATCCCTAAGGCCAACACAGTTAAAGGAATATAGTACACCATCATATATTGAAAATTTTGTTTGTCAACAGGTAACTCTTTTCAAGTAACCGTTTGGGATGTATGTGTCTGTTTTAGTTTGTTTTCACTGTTCACACCAGCCCCTGTAACTAGCCCTGGGAAGCCTCCATTTTCTAGTTTTCTTTTTTTTTTTTTTTTTTTTGTATACTATTTCTAGCACCAGGGGATCAGAGCATCTCTTGAGTGTACCCTCACAACCTCTGCCTCTACTCTCTGTCTGAAACCCCTTCCACTGGAAGTACAATGGCTGACCCACGGATCCATCCAGCACCCCGGTTCACCCCCGGTGGAGGGTCCGCCTCACCTAGTTGGTGACTTTTCTGAGATTAGAGGGAGTTGGGATGGTCCTAGGCCAGGCTGCAGGGCTCGGGAGAGTCAGTGGAATGGTGGTCCGATGTGGGCATCGGCTCCCAGGGTCACCATCGCCTCCCTAGGTCCTCCAGGAATTTTCTTGCTGGTTTTCCCCCTGGAATGCAGATGTGTAATGATGTCTATGCACTGCTGGGCTGATGTCCGCTGTCGCTCCACCCCGTTATGGCAACACTCCTTGCAGGGTCCCCGATCTCCATCAGGGACCACTGAGGAGTGATGTGAGCCCCACTACCCACCCCAGGACAGGAGAGCAGTCCTCCAGATGCTCAATCTTCTCCCTCCCCTGCTGACCTCTGGCGGCCCTAGTCTGTTCCTGAACTCGAGTCGCCAGCGTGGCGCAAGGTGTGGTGTCCAGCACTTCAACCTTCAGCACCACCAAGCTGGCCATTTTCTAGCTGTTGAAATCTCATTGTCCCCCCCCCCCCACAAGAGTTGCATTAGCATAGGAGTGCATGATGCCACAGCACCCACTTACACCATGTATCTCTACACTTAAAGTCACATAACCTGAAAAAACCTTAGAAACATAAAAGATTGAATGCAGTGTAAAGGAAAACTAAAGTCAAAATTTACAAAATAAATATGTTCTGCGGTGCGTTTTGATTTGTAGGTGTACTCCTAGTAAGTCCAGGGGCAGAAATAACATTTTGCCAATGGGGAGCCATGAACCTGGTCATCAGCAATTTTTTGTCTACCAGGAGCTACTCAGGCCAACCAGGAGCTATTGCCCAAAAAAATGAAGAAAAAGTTTAGTAGTATGAGAAAACGTCAATATTTTTTGTTTGTTTTTATTCTGTTTTGCTTTAGCAGGGATAAACAGCTAAGTGTAGTACTAGACAGAGCAAGAGCAGGGTACCAGGAAGAGAGAAGAGAAAGCAGAAGACCAGATTCAGGCCAGAAAGACAGACAAATAACAGAGTACGTAGAAGAAGGCAAGCAAGCAAAGGAACAGTTACTCAGAAATGCTACTTGGAAGATTATAAACTTCACAAGAAGACAGACTCATTCATTAAATAAAGAATATTCCAACTGTATGGTGTCTTTTTGTTGCATATTGTATTTTTCACATTTTGCGTAATGCTAGTCATGGTGAGGCAGGTGGGTGGGGGTCCAAATAGTTTAAAAATAAGCATCACAAGCAGCTAAAAATTCCCCACAAGTTATTAGTCTTCATCTGAATTTTGTTCAAAATGATGATGGAGGTCCTCCTCATTCTCGCTTTCACTAGATGTGATGTGAACTTCCTCCACTACCGAGACTTTGTTTCAGCCGCCTGCTGATCAGAACTTGTGAGGTTTTGCTCCCAATCTATGCTTTGTTTTTATGAATCACTCTTTTACTGATGGTGTGCTGTAAAACTCTTGTGGTTCTGGGCCCTCCATGGAGATCAAAAGTAAGTCTGCTATGGTGCTGGTCTTCAGGTTAGCTCTCCAGTCAGGAAATATTCTTAATGCCCTTTCTAGTATGCCATTAGATACTGGACACACAAGTACTATAGCTATGCCACAAAGAATGTTTCTGAAGTATTGAGATTTTCTCTTGAATATTACCCACCATACCTCATGGAATGGGAGCTGCCCGTGATACTTGCTAATATTCTGCTTCAACAGTTCCCATTGTCACTGCAGTATGCACATCACATCCATTCTGCAGCAAGACAGGAGAGAAGTAGTTATAAGAAACTGGATCTCCTCATTTCCAAATTCCAAAAGCTTATGATCACTGTCAGGCCAATTTGTAGGGTCAATGACAGTACCGTTCTTTAACAGTGGGTGTTCTGCGAAGCCCAAGAAGCACTGGTTGAGAGAGTCCATCACACTTAGTCACTTCACATTCCTTTGCAAGGGCTGAAAGAGTATCCCTTATTTCCCCTTGGAGCACAATTTCTTTATACACTGCTGTCCCTTCTTCATTAATAACTGTGATGCTTGGTCAGCTAGTTATGATTACTGTATGATCTTTGTAATATAAAAACATAGTATGTGCTTGTCTCACATAAGACAGCCTGTGCTCATGGGTGCCCCCCACCACCACCCCCCCAGGTTTCAGGAAGCTACAGGATATGCAACTGACCAGAGGATGTGAGAATTGGCCTACATCAAGGTGTCAGCAGTGACAAGTGACCTGAAACCAGGAGGTAATTAAAAAGACCAGAGGCCTGATTAAAGGTCTCCTGTTTTTTTGTCTTAATTAGAACTGACCCAGCTGCCAGGATATAGGGCTCATACAGTTTTATGATTCCTATAGGAAGAACATTTGATGCCCACATGGTGTTAAAGGTTGTAAACCCTTTGATATGCCTTGGGAACAGGAACCACACAAGATCAAAGAGAAAATGTTTAAATAAGGAGTCATATTTAGGAAGTGGAATTTTTGCTGATGTGACATTATTTAACATACCTCCTGCAACAAAATAATGTTTGGAATTTTTAATTCTAAAAAGGAGGAGCTAGATGACTCACCAAGGGGGTGGGGAGATGGGGTTGAAATGTATCCTTGTAACTGGGGAATATGTCATATCTTTTTGGGCTCTTAAGAAACAAGATCTCCAAGTTGACTGCACTTATAGAGGTAATACATTAGATAGAAAACCTCTAAATGTATTTTGGTAGGAGTTTGTTCTGTAGTTGTCCTTATTTTTCTTTTATGTGATTGTGATGCTCTTTGATATATTGTTCTGTGTTTACATTTTTTCATATTTTTATAATCTTTTAGTAAAATCTTTATTTAAAAGACTGCCTGGGTGTCTGCCAGTTCTTTTTGCACGTGACGTATAGATGGTAAGTATGACAATTGTTCAAACAGCTTGATGGTGTTACTAAACTGGGAAAAAGTAAGAATATATCCAAGATCTCTTTATAGAGTTTTAAGGATTCATTTTGGAAGCCTGACTGGGTGCCACTGGCGTAAGATTGTACCACAATCCCTGAAGAGGGTATGTATATGAGCCTGTACATTGGGTACGCTAGTATAAGGTTCACAGGTTGAAACCCCCTAGAACTTGAGACTAAAGGTGATTCGGACCCCAAAGCAGACCGGAGGGTTACCCTCTATGTTACCTGTTCACATTATTGCGCTTGGGGGTTGGCACGGTGGAGCAGAGGTCCTGACCTGCTGAGTGCGTTTGTGACAAAAACACTTCTCTCCTGAACCTGGCCAGTGTGTTTCCATCCTCTGCCATTAGATTTTCTGTTTCTGAGAGTACTGTACTGACAGTGTCCCTTTCAATGGGATGGGATACATGAGCATCCTGAAATGCACAGGAGACTGTTGAAAGACCTGTGAGTATGTCAAAATAGAAGTGTGAGAGTATCAGAAATTTTACATAGCATATTTGTTTTCTAAATCCCTTAACTTAAATTTCGCCTTGTCTGCTGCTGGAATTTCCCGTCTGGTGTCAGACACAAGCTCAACCCAGTGACCCAATATGCTGCTGTAATTATGAAGCACAGCATGCAGAGAGTCCTATTTATGTGAGAGCCATCGTGTTCCTTGTGATTTTTTAAACCTGATGCTGGTGGTTTGATTAGCTTCAGCTACTCTTTTTAACTCTCTGATATTTTGGCGAGTTCTCATAAAAATAAAATATTTATATTAATATGCTGTCAATGGTCTGTGAAAAGAAAAAATTACTCACCTTAGTAATGTTGTTTCTTCTAATGGAGTCTTGCTATATTATGACATATGCAGTATAACCCCAGGTTAGAACTGCTCCGGAGGTGAAAGAGTTAACTTCCATGTAGGGCATGGAATCTTGAGCGCGAACTCGGTTGAACACTCTGTCTGTTGAAGCTCAAACTTAAACTATCAGATCTTTACGAGCAAAAACTCACTAAGGTTCTGTGTGGAAGCCGTAAACCTACACTAGCCACTGGCTACTAACTACAAAAACACCTTTTTGTTCTTGATCCCAAAACAAAGACTCAAGTCGGGGGAATCAAGAAGGAAAATTTAAGCATAACACCTAAGCACCCTAGAAGGGTGAAATAAAGTGGGCATCAAAGAAGTGCCAACATTGCACTGCCCACCCACATCCCAAAAACAGAGGTTCTGAGAGGGGCAGGCTGGGGGGGAGGTCATAATATAGCAAGACTCCATTAGAAGAAACAACATTACTAAGGTGAGTAATTTTTTCTTCAAACAACATGAAGTCTTGCTATATTATGACATATGCAGACTACACAGCAGTACCTCCATGGAGGAGGGACAGAACCTACTTGGGAAATAGGCTCTGAAGCACAGCTGTGCCAAATCGAGCATCACTCCTAGCCTGGATATCCAAGGAGTAATGCTTAGTAAAAGTGTGAACTGTTTTCCAGGTAGCTGCTTGACATATCTCTAGGATAGAATGTCTGGCAGCAGCCAGAGACGCAGCTGTACCTCAGAGAGTGAGCCCTCAGGCCTGAGGGAGGAACCTTACCCAGTTTTTCATAGCAGAATTGGATACAAGAGACAATCCACCTGGCAATGGATCTTTAGTGGCAGGTTTCTTACCAACCTCACCATAAGTGAGGAACAATTGGAGGGTTCGAACCTGTGACCCTTGGTACATGCTCTATAGTAACTAAGGGCTCTTTGACATCTAAACTGTGCAATCTCCTCTCACCAGAGGAGGAATGGTCAGTGAAGTACACAGGAAGAGACATGGATTGATTAAGGTGAAAGTCTGAAACCACCTTAGGCAAAACTTCCTGTTAGTCCTGAGGACCACCTTATCTCTATGAAAGGAGATAAAATCAGGCTCCACTGACAAGGCTTGTAGCTCACTTATGCGCCTGGCAGAGGTGATGGCTACCAGAAACACAGTTTTCCAAGTCAAGTACTTAAGCTCTGCTGAAGACAATGGCTCAAAAGGGGGTTGCATAAGCTGAGCGATGCAAATATTAAGATCCCAAGCAGGGGCAGGGTCCCAGAACGGAGGGTTGGTGTGAAGCAACCCTTTAAAAAACTTGGAGAACACAGGGTGAGCTGATAAAGAAGAGGGCTTACCTGCTGACAAGAAGACAGACACAGCTGCCAAGTGCACTTTTAGGGTAGCTGGTCTCGGCCCCAAGGAATTCAAATGCACCAAATAATCCAGGATCGTGGGCACACCAGCAGATTCTGGGGAAATATGTTTACCAGCATACCAGATGGAAAATCTCTTCCATTTTGAATTATAGGTAGCCCTGGTGGAAGGCTTCCTAGAGGCCTTCAAGATATCCAATACACCTTGAGAAAGGTGTAGGTCAGCAAACTCTAACTCTTCAAGAGCCAAGCCTTGAGATTGAGAGATTTGAGGTTCGGATACCAAACTCTCCCTGGGCACAGGTTAACAGGTTGTGATTCCTGGGAAGACATAGGGGAGGTGGACTGCTAAGGACATGAGGAGTGGGTACCAGGGCTGCCTGGCCCAATCTGGAGCAATCAAGATCATCTTGCAGGATTGAGATCTGATTCTGACTAGCACTTTGAAAAGAGGGGGGGAAAAGCATAGAGAAACTTCCCTTCCCAACTGAGGAAGAAGGCATCCAGAGGGACTGAGCCCAACACTGGGGGCCTGCAGCAAAAAAGGGGAAGTTGGTGATTGTCTGGGGCTGCAAAGAGATCTATTTGCGGTGCGCCCCATCTGGCAAATATTACCTCCAGTACTAGAGGATCCAGTGCCCATTCGTGATGGCCCTGGGAGATCCTGCTGAGAGCATCCGCTAGGACATTGTCCTTGCCTGGGAGGTGAACTGCTGTAAGGGAGGCGTTCAGAGAATTAGCCAGAGACCACAACTTCATTGCTTCGGTGCACAAGGCCGTAGACTGAGTGCCCCCTTGCTTGTTGATGTACCACATTGTAGTGGTATTGTCTGTTCTGACCTGAACCACCTTGTTCTGGACAGATGTGGAAAAAACCTGGAGTGCTAGAAAAACTGCTCTGAACTCCAGCAAATTGATGTGGAGCAGAGATTCCTGGGGGGACCACAGCCCTGGGGTGGAAAGGTCACCCATGTGAGCTCCCCACCCCAAAAGGGATGCATCTGTAGTAAGGGTCAAGGAATGAGACTGGGGAGTGAAGGGAACCCCCTGTCTGAGATTGTTCTGATCCTGCCACCACTGAAGGGCCTGGATCAGGGTTCGAGTCACTGGAATCAATTTGGTTAGAGGATCTGTCCTTGAGACCAAAAGGCCTCAAATGGAACTGAATGTCCTCATCTGAAATCTTGCTCCCTGCACTACTGCTGTAGAAGCAGCCATGTGCCCCAGGAGCTGTAGAAAATGCCTTGCTGGTCGAGAGATCTGCAGGGTGAAAGAGGAGGCCAGAGACACCAGGGTCCTTGCTCTTTCCAGAGGAAGGAAGGCTCTGGCTTCTTTTGTGTTCAGTTCTGCGCCTATAAAGGTGAGAAGCTGGACAGGCTCCAGAACTGACTTTGGAAGATTGAGAAGGAAACCTAGAGATGTAAGCAGCTGCTGGGTTATTGTAAATGTAGGTGACTTGTTCTGGAGACTGGCCTACAATGAGCCAGTAGTCAACAGATAAGGAAAGATGGTAATTTTGCCTTCTTAAATGAGCAACTGCTACTGCCAGGCATTTTGTGAACACCCTTGGGGCGAGGTGAGGCCGAAGGGCATTGCTCTGAACTGGTAATGGCCTGAGGGCAGTTCGAATCTGAGGTACTTTCGATGGGAGCTTCTGATGAGAACATGGAAGTAGGCATCCTTGAGGTCCAGGGAGGCTAGCCAGTCCCCTGGTCTTAGAGAGGGTAAAATAATCCCCAGGGTCACCATTTTGAACTTTGGTTTTAAAAGGTGCTTGTTTAGATACCTGAGATCCAGAATGGGCCGCCATTCTCCTGTCTTTTTTGGGGTAAGGAAGTACCTGGAGTACAACCCTTTGCCCTGGTGTATGGGTAGAACCCTTTCCACGGCTCTGAGAGCCAGGAGGGAGAAACTTCTGCTTCCAGGGCAAGTGCCTCTGATGGGTTTGCAGGTGGAAAAGACCTGGCTCTCATCTTCGGAAATTTTTTGAAGCTGAGAACCAGTCCCTGGCTTACTACTTCCAGGACCCACTTGTCTGATGTTAAAGACTTCCAGTCCTGGACAAAGTAAGCCAGCCTGCCCCCTACCGGTAGTGGAGAATCGGCCCTGGCTACCCCATCAGGGAGCCTGTTTTGCAGGGGCTTTGGGTTGAGGGGTAGAAGCAGGCTTACTAGAGCCCCTTCTGCCCCTTCCTCTAAAGAACCCCCTCTGGGCATAAGCAGAAGAGGAGGCCTGGGCTTGGTAAACGGCCTATGAAAAGGCCTGCCCCTGCCCTGACATGCTGCCTTTGAGGAGTGACTTGCCTTTCTTTGGCCTGTGCACTCCTATAGGTGGTCTCATACTCATCGATTTTCTTCATATAATTCTCTGTCTGCTCCCCAAACAGAGAATTTCCCACAACAGGAAAATCCATAGCCTTAGACTGGGTATCCTGTGACAGGGCAGTACATCTGAGCCAGGCCATTCTGCGAAGAGACACAGATGTAGCCATAACTCTTGAGGAAACATCATTAGAGTCTACAGCAGCATGAAACTGCACCTTGGATGCCTCAATACCATCCGCAGCCACCTGCTCCAGCTCCCTGGCAAGCTGTTCAGGGGCCTGTTTTGCTAGGGCCAGGACAGTATCCCACCTGGATTTCTGGTACCTAGCTGAGTAAGCCATATAATTTGCCTGTCTGAGTCCCAAAGATGCTGCCATGTACTGCTTTTTTGCCATGGCATCCATCCTCCTGGAATCCTTTTCAGGAAGGTGAGAGGCTAGAGGAATATTAGCCTTGTCACAGGCTGCAGCCTGCACTACCCCCACATGGCTGCATTGCTGGGAGAGGAACTCTGTATCAGAGCCTGATAAAGCATACCTCTTGTCCATCCTTTTATCCACAGGGAGGATAGAATGAGGAGTTTTCAGAATTTTACTGTCTGTTTCCTAGATTATGCAAGGACTAGACAGTCTCCTAGACTCTGGAATATCCATCATTTCCACAAAATCAGGCTCTTCTTGATCATCAACAGCTTCCTCAACAGGGAGTTGCAGAGTGTCAGCAACTTTCTTGTAAAACAAAAAATGAGAAGGGGACTCAGATAGCCTGGGAGGGGATACTCCTGAAGGTCTGTCTGGAGAGATGTCCGGTTCAATGGGCACATCCAGACTGTCAAAATCACACTCACTCTCCTCGTACCCCTCCTCCCCTTCCCCTGGTTCATAAAAATCTTCAAAATCATAATCTTGAACCGAGGGAACCGACCGAACTGGGTGCTTACCCAATGGTGCCGGTTCAGACGGAACTGGGGAAAGAGACTGGACAATTTGAATAGCTTTGGCTATTTCCTCAGCGGTTGGAGAAAGAACTTTTGCCAAACTAGCTGACCTTCTAGCCCTTTTAGTTGGAACCGGCTCCTCAGAGCTGGCTCTTCGTTTGCCCGAGGAAGCATCGCCCTGGTCAGAGGGCACTCCCTCAGGTTTGGTTGGAACCGAACCAGGCTGGCCATCCGGGTCAACGGACTTTTTGGCCTCCCTTTCCCTGAGCCTACCAACTCTTTTTTCCACGGTGGCAGCAGGAAAATTCTTACAAATCTGGCATTGAGGTGGTCAAACCCCAGACAATATACACAAATGGTGTGTGGGTCAGCCTTGGCAAAGGCTTCCCCACAGAGGCCACAGTGCTGAAACCCAGTGGGTCCGGTTTTTCTTTTGGGTTTCTCAGACATAGTGCCAGCCTAACCAAAACTTGCCCATTAACGGCAATCCACCAAGCAAGACTCTCTTATCGGTTCCCAACCGTGTCACGGGTCGTGGAAAAAAACGTAATAAAATCCGTTTTTTTTAGAACCGATAAGAACCGGGAACCGCACTCTAAAGGGCTAGAAAGTAATTTTAAACCCTCTGATCGGTTCAAACCGAACAAGACGCTACAAGTTCCACACAGAAGAAAATAAATAAGTAAGCCTATCTATACTTACAATACCACAGACAGAGCTTGAACCGACGATTAGGTTAAATTTCGTAAAATAAACCGAGAATTACACTTAAACCGACAAACAAACCGAGCAGCAGGAGGAATCTCTGGAGTGACTGTTCAGTGAGGCGGAATAAAGAATCTGACAGTTTAAGTCTGAGCTTCAACAGACAGAGTGTTCAACCGAGCTCGCGCTCAAGATTCCATGCCCTGCATGGAAGTTAACTCTTTCACCTCCGGAGCAGTTCTAACCAGGAGTTATACTGCATATGTCATAATATAGCAAGACTTCATGTTGTTTGAAATGGGTGTTCTTAAAGCATCTTTTGCTAATTCAAGCCTGTGAGAAACACAATGAATGGCAAGAAGCCATAGGCACTCTTCTTTCAATAATGTCATCAAACCCTTATTACGTCCAAAGCTGACGGATGCACCATCTGCTCCTGCACCAATGCAGGATAACTGTTTTAAGTCAACTGTGTCCTGTCCCAACAATTGTGAGTATCCGGAAGTCACTGCAGACCTTAGACCACTTGCATCAGCAGACACGACATCAATTAATCCTATAAACTTCCGCCTGATGGCATATTATCAGCTAAAACAGCAGCCAGTGCTTGTTTATGGCCTTCTGATACAGCACACCTCTCACAGTTAGTTTTTTAAACATTGTTAGTTCCACTGATGTACGAATCCACATTGCTCATTTTACCATCTCTAGTTCCCCACTTTCTGAATAGATCTGGTTTCTCTCGGCAAAACTTACACAAAATTTTGGTTGCAATCTTGTCTTTTGCTTTAAACTGTAACCATGACAAATCTGGATTTTCCTTTTGGCATTGCCACGAGCGCATTGCGGATATGTGACAGGAATGGTCCTGTTTTTTGTTTTTTTTTCCCTTAGCTGTGGTAGCAGTAGTACTATCTGGTGATGTTATAATCAGGGCCCCGATTTTTCTGCGGCACATCGGAGCAAAGTTCTGCGGCAGGGTTCTCATTTGCCGCAGAACTTCTGCGGCACTCAATACCAATTTCTGAGGCAATTCTGCGGCACGTTTTTACCCTTAATTTTTTCCTTTTTTTTTTGCCAAATCTGACACAATTCACGCCCGTAACACAGTCATTTTATGGGCATTTGTCACCAAATTTTCAACATAGCCAGTTTAAGACCTCTGCTCATGAACAGTATCACTATGATTTTATTAATCTGTCCGGAACATTGATTTCTTACACCGACCGCGCCATTGTGCACTACATGTGCGAAAACACATTTCGGGTGAGATGTGAAAAATGACAGTTGTACTGTTCATAAGGAGGTGTGGTAAAATGGCAATACTGAAAATCTGGAGTGAAAATATTAAAAATGCTCGAAGTTACGAGCATGCGTAGGAACTGCGCAACACACGCTCATAACACAGTCATTTTATGGGCGTTTGTCACCAAATTTTCAACATAGCCAGTTTAAGACCTCTGTTCATGAACAGTATCACTGTGATTTTATTAATCTTCCGGAACATTGATTTGCTTTTACCGACCGGCGCCATCGTGCGCTTACATGTGCGAAAACACATTCGGGTGAGATGTGAAAAATGACAGTTGTACTGTTCATAAGAATAATGGTAAAATAGCAATACTGAAGAAAAATCTGGGTAGAAATAATAAAAATGCCGGAAATTCTGGCGTGCGTGAAATTCGCGCAACACGCTCATAAAACAGTCGTTTTGGGGAATATTTTCACCAAATTTTCAACATAAGGTTTTAGGTGCCTACCTCGCGAACTGTGACACTGTCATTTTCATTAATCATTCCGGAAAGGTGGTTCCGGCTCAGTGACTGCGGAAAACACCTTTGAATTCGATAACAAAATAACAGTGTCACAGTTCATGAGTGAGATCTAAAACCCCATGTTGAAAATTTGGTGAAAAATTCCAGAAATGGCTAAGATATGCACTGAAGTTGAAAAATCAATTTATGCCATTATACAGCTTACCAGCATTTCTTCAGTTCGCGGTCGGCTTTGAAGGGTGCAGACGTGTTCCCGTCCACAGAAGATTCATCGCTGGGCTCCGGAGGTAAGTATGGGTTGAGGTGGGGTGAGGTTGGGGTGGGGAGGTGGTGCATGAGAGGTGGGTGCGGGTTGGGGGGGGGCAAAAGAATCAGCGATGGAAGGTTTTTGTTTCAGGTTTGGTTTTGTTTGTTGGATTCCCACACAAGGAGGGACTTTGCCGCTTGGGTGGGCTCCCAGCGTGGCACCAGGCAGCAGGGAGGTCAGTGAAGCCGACGGGGATTGGACACCCCGTCGGCAAAGGAAGTTTTGCCACGCTGGGGTGGGCTCTCAGCGTGGCATGGTATAACATTTTGGGGCCAGTGAAACCGGCGGGAGATTGGGCACCCGTCAGCAATAAGCTTTTGCCACGCTGGGGTGGGCTCCCAGCGTGGCACCAGGCAGCAGGGGAGGGGACAGTGAAGCCGGCAGGGTTGGGCACCCCGTCAGCAAATTAGCTTTTGCCACACGGGGTGGGCTCCTGGCGTGGCATACTAACATTTGCGAGGCACGTTTGTTCGCGGACAGCCACAAAATTCTGCGAGCGACGGCAAATTCCACGGATATTTCCGCGGTTTGCCGCACCCCCGGAATCGCGGAAAACTCCGGGCCCTGGTTATAATCAATTACGTCGAAGAAGAGGATGGTTGTTCTGCTTCATCAGGCCCAGACTGCCTGCTTTTCCATAAAGCACTGAATCCAAAACTTAGAAGTGACATAATGACCGCCACAGGAAGGAAATAGGTTGGGCCTTGAAGTAACTGTAATTAAAAAGAGTTTTTTCAGTATGAACAGAATTTGAGATGTTCGTTTTAGGTCACGGTGTAATACTGTCTCTGACTCTTTTTTGTTGAAATATAACAGGCAGGGATTTATCTCACCAGGGTAAGGCACCTCAGTGCTCACAGAGTCCAAGTAATGTCAATGGACGTCCAGAGCAGACTAAACTAGTCAAAGTTGTTTTGTTTTTTTTTAAGCACGTGAAATTACAATAACAGGCAGGGATTTATGTCTCCAGGCTAAGGCACCTGTTTCAGTGCTCACAGGATACAAGCAGTGTCAAGGGATGTCCAGAGCAGACTAAAACTTGGCTAAATATATATAGTTTATTAAACAAGTGGAATTACAAGAATAGGCAGGGATTTATTTCCCAGGTACAGGCACCTGTGTCGGTGCTCACAGGGTTCAAGTAATGTCAAGGGACATCCAGAACAGACTAAAACTTGGTCAAATATATTTTTAAACACACAGAATTAAAATAACAGACAGGGATTTGTTTCCCAAGGTACAGGCACCCGTGTCAGACTGTGTTCACAGGGTCCAAGTAGTATCAAAGGACGTCCTCCAGAGCAAACTAAACTTTGTCAAGTACAGGATTAACAATAAGAGTCAGGGATTTTATAATCTCTCCAGGCTAAACAAAGGCACCTTTTTCTCACAGGGTTCTGGGACAGATTTGTGAAATGCTTTAAAAGTAACCAAGAGCAAACTAAGTTTTGTGATCCCAAACACTAAACTGAAAATATATATATATATATATATATATATATATATATATATATATATATATCAACTAAGCCACAGCTTCTGTTGTGGATTTTAGTTTAAGCACAACAGTGGCTGCTTACTGTGAAACAAAATAAATATAGTGCTAGCTTAGAAGAAGCTTCAACTAAGTTCTGCTGTATAAATTAAATACTGAAACGAAATCAAATGAATCTGCTCTCTCCCTCCCTCCCCTCCGGAGCAGTGTAATATCCTTTAGTTTTGCTTTCAGTATACGAGTAAAAAAAGAGAAAATTCTCAGTAACCCATTAAACTCATTTGCTCCTGGTGGCCATTTTGGGTTGGATCTAGCAATGGATAGTTCTGACGCCATATGGCATCTATGGGAACAAATGTGTTGGGCAGGTCAGGTCAGCACTAAGTGTACCTTTATTAGTAATGGTTAAAAGCAATGAAGGCTTTATTTAGTTCTGTCAAATGGACAGAAATCTGATCTCTCCTCCCTGCTTTCAGTTCTTTCTTTGCTGAACTACAATATATAGTACTTGAAAGGTACTTAGGCAAAGGGCTTGAGTTGTGATGAAAAGAAATCTGCTCTCTCCTCCTACTTTCAGTCTGATGTAGTATAATATTTTATCCTACTGAAACTGAAACAAAGGCAATTTAATTAGGCAAGGGTGTTCTTCACTGCTCCTAGTCAGACGTGCAGAAATCCATCCCTCCCCCTCTCCCAGAGCAATTTTCTATAGTTTTGTTACCACAAAGATTGGAATCACAAGAAAAAAAGAAGAAAAAAAAAAAAGAGTACTGCTTCCCCCCTGATAAGGGCTGTTCAGAGTACTGTAGTACTAGTGAGCCTTTCTAAGTAGAAAAGTATTGTAAGGACGCATGTATTTGGTGCAAGAAGATCATCTGATTCAACACACTCCTTTCACGATCATTATCATTCAACTCTCTGCCATGAGGCAAGCAAAGTACAGTTACATAAGAACTTACCGTAACAGTAGATCTTCAAAAGAAGCTCTTGCAGCAGGTAACACATATAGGACGTAATACCACTAGCGTGGTTCACAGCAAATTCTTCTCTAGCAGTACTGAGAAGCGCCACCATATCGCTCCACCCCGATCGTCCCCATAAATAGGAGGGTCGGTCCCCACGTGTTCCAGTTCTTGCACGCCAAGGCAAAGTAATGCAGGACGCAAGAGGCAACCTGAGCAGATGGCCTGAACACATGCTTTCCCCTGAACAAGAAGAGAAAGATGGCCGGTAAGGAAGAGGTCTGGTCTCGGGGGAAGGAGGGCGGGAAATCATACCTGTTGCAAGAGCTTCTCCTGAAGATCTACTGTTATGGTAAATTCTTACGTAACTGTACTATCCTACTTCGAGGGGAAGCTCTTGCAGCAGGTAACACATATAGGACTGATTCCCAAGCAGTATAAACTTAAGACAACCCTCAGGAGGGGGAGAAGGAAAGCAGGAAGATAGGAGCAGGAGGGATCCCTCAGGAGACCAAGCCCTGCAAGACCACAAGGCCAAAACCTGCTCTGCGTCTGGAAACTATGTCCAGGCTGTAATGCCTGACAAAGGTGTGAACAGAATGCTATGTGGCGACAGCACAGACGTCAGCCGCTGAAACCCTCTTCATGGCTGCAAAGGAGGTGGCAACTGCCCTGGTGGAATGAGCCTTGATAGGGCCACGGGAAGATCCGTTATGTTTCTGGTAACAGAAGGTGATGCAGTTAACCAGCCAAGCAAAGCATTTGCTTGTAACCGGGCATCCTAAGGACCTGTCTGAAAGGAAATGAACAACTGGTCGATTCCTAGTCCCTTGGTTCTGGACAGGTACAGCGGAGCACCTGTGAACATCCAAGGAATGAAGCGTTTCCTTTGTTGGAATATTCGAGATAATACACCAGAAGCTGAACCAATGGTTCAAAGTGAGCTCCAAAACGACTTTAGGCAGAAACTTCGGATTGGTGCTAAGGTCAACCCTATCTTTGTGAAAAATCAAGTAGGGTTCCTTACATGAGGGCTTGAAGCTCTGAAATGCACCTCACCGAGGTGACAGCCACCAAAGGTAGCATTTTCCAGGACAGAAAATGAAGCTCAGCTTCCATGGCCAGTTTGAAAGGTGGAAGCGTCAGCTTTTCCAGAAGGAAAAGCAGATCTCAAGGAGGGACAGGATCCTGAATAGGGGGTCTGATGTGTAGAATTCTGCACAGAAAGGCTTTGGATACCTCCAACTGAGCCACTGTCTTACCCTGGACCAGCATAGGCAGAGAAGGCGGCCAGGTATAATTTGATGGAGGAGTAACTAAGACCTGACTCCGAGACAGAAAGCAGGTATTTCAAGACAGTGTTAACCAGACAGACCAGAGGATACACCTGTCTGGCTGCGGCCCAAATGCAGAAGCGTTTCCATTTCATAGCGTTAATGGCCCTGGTGGCAGGTTTGCATGCCTCTACCAGAACCTGTGCCACCTTGTCCGAAACTCCAAACCCAGATTAGCTAGGTCTTGAGAAGCCAGGGATGCAGGTGGAGGGAGCACAGGTTCAGATGAACCAAGGACCCGTTGTCCTGAGACAGAAGCTGGGACAAGATCGGAAGCGGAGGCTCTACCATTAAACGCTGGAGTAAAGGAAACCAAATCTGATGAGGCCACAGAGGAACTATCAAGATTATGGTGGACTGTTCTGACTGTGCTTTGAGCAGTACCTTCTGAAGGGGGGGGGGGGCATAGGGGAATCTCCCCTTCCAGAAGAGGGACAATGCGTCTTGCCAGAAAGCTCCAGGCTCTGGACCTAGTGAACAAAAACTGGGCAGTTCTGCACTGGATTGAGGCACGAAGAGATCTAGCTCTGATGTCCCCATCTCGTAAAGATTTGGTCTGCGATCTCCTGAAGTAAAGTCCACTTGTGAGCCTGCGAACTCGTTCTGCTGAAAGCGTCAGCCAGCACATTTTGCATCCCTGGGACGTGAACTGCCAATATGGAAAGCTGATGTCCTAGCGCCCAGTCCCACACCCTCATGGCCTCTCAACAGAGAGGGTAAGAGTGTGAGCCACCCTGTTTGTTGATACAGAACACCACGGACGTGTTGTCCGTCTGGATTAGCAGGTGGCCTGGCAGCAGGGCAAAGGCTAAGGCCTGAAGTGCATACAGAACCGCTCTCAGTTCGAGGACATTGATGTGCAGGTTCTCCTCTATTAAGGACCATGAGCGCTGAGACCTGTGGTTCCCTAACTGCATGCCCCACCCCAAGAACGAAGCGTCCGTTGTCAGAATCTGAGTCCTGTGTCTGATCCCACTGGACGCTTCAGGACCATCGGATGGTCGCATGCTGTCTGAGTGGCTTCGAAACATGGCGCTGCCATGGCTGGCCAACAACCTGAGAAGATGTCTGGCAGGGACCTTTAAGGCTAAAGAGACGTGCTGCGCTAAGGCTTGAATGCGCACGCTCTGTTGGAAGGGAGGAAAACCTTCCCGAGTGTGGTGTCCAGAAGCAACCCAATAAATTGGGAGTTTCTGGGACAGGAGCAGCTGAGATTTGTCCCGGTTGACTGTGATACCCAGATGCTGGTACAGTGTTAGGGCATCCCAGATGGTTTCCAAAAGGTGGGGTATGGAAGGAGCCAGAAGGAGCCAGTCATCCAGGTAAGGGAACACAAAATGGCCCATTCTCTGAAGAGCCACGGCAACAACTGCCAAGCACTTGGTGAATACCCTGGGGGTTGAAGAGAGACCGAAGGGAAGGACCTTGAACTGAAAGCGCCTGCCTTCGAATCTGAATCTCAGAAACCTTCGATGTCTTCTGGCAATCAGGATGTGCAGGTACGTGTCCCGCATGTCCAGAGAGGCCAGCCAATCTCCTGCTGAGATCATGGACAGGAGGTTGGGTAGAGACACCATACGGAACCTCCGACAGGAGACCCACTGCTTAAGGCCTCTGAGATCCAAGATGGGTCTGAGATCTCCTGACTTCTTTGGGACCAAGAAGAAGTGGGAGAAGAACCCTGTCTCTCTCTTGGCCGGTGGGACTGGCTCTATGGCGTTCTTGTCCAGCAGGGACTGAATCTCCTGCTGAATGAGAACCCTGTGTTCTCGCAGCCAGCAGGATGGGGTGGGGGGGGGTCTGTCAAGAGGGATAGTGTAGAACTCTATGGAATGCCACAATTCCTCGAGATTGAGAACCCACTGGTCGGAGGTCACTTGTTTCCAGGTGTCTCCGTAAAGAGAAAGCTTCGACCGGCTTTCCCGACGAAATGTCTGGGAGAGGTGGATCGCCTGGATAGTCAGGCATTGGGAGGGGGAAGGAGGGTGGCAGCTGCAGGTCTAGCCTGTCATAAGATGACGGCCGAGGAGCCCCTGGCCCCACCTCTCCAACCAAAGCCACCACACTGTGGTTGTTGCTGGTAGAGGGGCTGCTGAGGCTGTTGTCCCCCATAGCCACGAAAACGGGACTTACGAAACTGTCCCTGTTTCGGGCGATATATGTACTGCACAGTACGCACTGCCTTACCGGAGTCCTGTAGCTTGGAAATTATCTTCTCCGAGTCTTCACCAAAGAGTACGGAGCCTTTAAAGGGAGCATCCAGAAGGTTGGTCTGAACATCTGGATCGAAACCCGAAAATCCAAGCTAGGAGTGACGCCGGAGGCAGCCGCCCGCGTAGAGGTGTCCACAGAGTCATAGGCTGATCTCAGGATGTGGGTGCCCACATCCAAGCCAGTCTACAGAAGCCTGGCAAGCTCTGCCTTCTGAGGGCAGTCGGTCAAGCCCAGTACGATGTTCAGTCCTTGTTCCCAAAGGGCATTCTGGAATTGGGCCATGTGGGTTAGGAAATTGAGACTCCTAATACTGCAGGTGGCAGAAGAGTACACCTTCCGGCCCAATGAATCCAGCTAGTTAGACTCTCTGTCGCATGGCTGGGTGCTCAGGTGTTTGGGCCTCCGAGAACGACCATGAGCTGCCAAAATCACCACTGAGTCAGTGGTAGGGTGTTTGGCCAAAAAAGGATGGTCCTTAGGAGCCCGGTACAGTCTGTGTGCTTTTTGGGGCACAGCAGAAGAGGAGTGAGGACACTTCCAGGTAGCATAAGTGACATCCTGGAAGGTGTCCACCATGGGAGGGATGACCACTGGCTTGGGATCTTTTTTGGCGTAGGTATCTGGCCAGACGCAAGTGCTCAGGGTCAAGGGCCTCTCTGTCCCAGTCCATGTTCTCCTGGATGTGTCTCATAAACCTCCATGAAACTGGGGTCGTCAGGAGGGGACTCAGGATGTCCCTCCGGTTCCCCAGGAACAGAGTCTACGTCCAAGTCCGGTAAGGAAATGTCGGAGTCAACATATGACTCACAAGAGGAAAAGGAAAGGGAACGGTCTCTTCTCCTCTTACGTCTTCTATCCGAAGAAGGCGAATGGGAGGAGCTTCTTGAGCGAGTCCTCCGGCGTCTCGACTTGTCAGTGTGCTTTCTGGCATCACCGGCTCCTTATCAGCCTCATTTCCAGACAGTTCAGAAACCACAATGGTGTCCAGATTAGGGACTAGACTAGGGTGAGGCGTGGGTGGAGGCGGGGCCACAGGGAGGTCCTGCTTCGCCATGTCCCACCAGTGGGAGAACAGCTCCTTGATCAGTGCCATATTAAGCTTGGGATACCCAGGCACAGGAGAAGCAGCCATGCCAGAGCCTTCGCCAGTTCCGGCGTCGGGGGCGACCAGCGTCGACTTAGGCACACTGGCGCCAGTATCTGGGATGATCGGCTTCCGTCTGATAGGTGATGACGGGGGGACATCGGTTACCCCGTCATCAGGCTCCGACAGCAGGCAGGACAGCATCTGCTGAGGAGGGGGGTGGCCTCGGAGCGGACGCCAGGCTGGGCAAGCCAGCAGCAGGACTACCATGATCAGCGGCAGCACTACCCTGGCCGGTGGTGGGGTGGACACGGGCGGAGCGTTGTCAGGGCATCGGTCCAGCACCCATTTGTCTCCAGAGTCTGACGGAAGTCCCTCTGAAGACAGGGACTTGGGATAACCGGAATGCTTGTGCTGCTTGTCCGACGAACGCCATTCCGCAGCCAGGGGCTGACGACGGTTGGAATCTTTTGATTTGGGCAGTAGGGATGAGGCCCTACTGACCAAAGATACAGAGGCCTTACTCGACTCCCTGGAGTCGGCAGTGGGTAAGGAGGCTGAGCGGGAGGAGGACTTACCTTGGCCCGCAGAAGATGATTTTTCAGTGGGTGGGCACACCTTAAGAGGCTGCAGGGTGGTCCCAGAAGACTTCTGAGTACAGCCAGAGGCAGAAGCAGGCGGCTTGAGGGTTGTAAGGCAGAAGTCGTGACGAGAAGAGCCGGATCGGACCTGGGTCATGGAATGGACCTCTCCCATTCCCTCTTGATCGTGGTGCTTCCTTAGTGCTTTCTGTGAGTGGTGTTCCGATTCTCCCCCACCCAAGGAAGAAGCTCTCTCCACAGCGGCCAACTCAGACTGCACATGGTTAGGCCAAAAGGGACTTTTGCTGCCTGATGCAGTCCTGCTATTGAAGGCCTGGCAATGGGAGCAGGTGCCAGTGTCGTGCCGAGTCCTAGGCAGTAAAGACAAGAGGAATAGCCATCTTCGAGGAATCTGGCCCACAGGAGCAATTTGGTTAGGTGCCCTTCGAAAAAGTTGACATAAGTCAAAATCAGCTAAACAAATCAGTGGAGAATAGTAAAGGAGTGGTCGTTACTGCAGAGCGGTAGCTGAACATGAACTAACCTACGCCAATGGCAGGAAAGAACTGGAGCACATGGGGGCTGCCCTTCCTATATATGGGGGATGTCTGGGGTAGAGCCGACGTTGGCAGGGGAAGTTCCCCCCCCTTGGTATTGCTAGAGAAGAATTTGCCATGAAGGTGGCATCAGTCCTATATGCATTACCTGCTGCAAGAGCTTCCTCTCGAAGTAAGATCTTGCCATTATAAATCCACAAGTCCTGCCCTTCAAACATCATGACTGGCTGAAAGATAGTGTGTGACAGACACATACACCAATGGACTGTTGCACACAATCTTTCGGAAAGAAATCACCACGACTGGCCAGTACAATGTGCGGATCATGTGGTCAGGGGACCGTGTGCAGAGCACCCCCCTGTGGTTAAACTTGAGGAATGGAACCACGTGTCAGACAAACTGCATGTCACAGGGTTACTTGCATCGTCTTTCACAGCAATGCTATCCTCCACCTCTGTGTTCCATCTGATCATCCTCGAGCCCGCCCCCCACATACACACATACAGACGACTACATGAATATGCACAGGAATGCCATTATTCCAGGTAAAAAAAAAAAAATTTTTGTTTGCTATGAAATCCAGTATGTAGCCTTGATCGATAACGTTTAAAACATAGCATATTTCTTGGCTGGCAGCACAAACAATGAATCATGTATCGGCTGTTGTGGACTCCAGCGAGTGAACTTATGAACAGGAGCCGTCTCAGTTCTACCAGTAATGTGGTTAATAATGGCAGTCCATAAGCTCACTGACTGGAGTCCACAACAGCCGACACATGACTCGCTGCCTATAATGCAAACCAAGAAATATGCTATGTTTTAAACCTAGTCAGTCAGGGATTCAGTCTGCATTTTATAGCTTCCAAAAACCATATAACTGTTGTAAACATGGGACTCACTGTACTGTACCGCTCAGCTCATTAATTATGCAGTGCTGTCCTACACCAACATTTCCACAACCCCTTGCCCACCATCCTGTTCCATTTGGCAAATCAAATAGTGTTGCAAGCCAGGGACTGCCTCTTGTGATGTGACTCAGTTCTTTATGGCCCCACCCCTGCTCGTTTTCTCCACCTTCCTGTGCTCATCCCACTGCTCCTCTCATACCACTTGCATATTTCCCCGCACTCTCTCTTGTTGTTCCAGCCCCCCACCCTCTGCTCATTTTCTCCAGGTATCCAGTGATATGGACGAGGTCAAATTGAGCAACTCCATATGAGCTACTCAATTTGACCACCTGTAAGAAAAGCTAGTGTGGAAGAATAGCTACTAGGGGAATAGTGAGGGTATACAACTAGAATAGCAAGTGTAGGTACAGGCTCAGTGTTCCCATTCAGGCATAAATGTAAGTGAATCATGTATAAATTATGAAATTCACGCACATTTATATTTTATATGTGGAGGGGGTACACTGCACGCTAAGCTAATAGCACATTTCTATGCTTTCTCAGTCTGCCCCTTTTGTTCTTCTGCCAGCACTCCAAATGTAAAGCGCATGCAAGGTTCCACTTCCACCTTGTGTCGGTCAGAGCGGGAATGAGCAAAGAGTGCACAAAGGCAGGCTAAGATAAATAGATGCAAGACACAGCTGTGGACACACAGTGCACGGTCGAGATCACAGTGCCTGTGTTGGTGCGAGTGAGTCAGAAGCCATGCGGTGCAATGGCAGACCATGAACAGAGTGCAGACATGGCGAGAGCGATGGAAAGTCAGAGAAAACACTGTCTCACTCTCTCATGGTGAATGTGCCAGGCGGGTGGTATTCAGATGCTTACCAGTGAAATGAGGGCCAAAACTAAAGACACAGGAATATGTAAGTGATGGCAGTGAAAAGTAAACACACAATAAAGGACAAGAGAATTTCATTTTTATAACAAATCTTGGAACTGCAGTTTGTGTGGAGAAATGTCACAGGTAGTAGTTAGTCTTGGCTCACTGATCATTGACAGGTTGCTCAGTGTAGGGAAAGAGTCTGTTGGAGAAGTTTTTAAGCTTACAACTAGGTAAAAGAGAAAGCAAGGAACCCACCTGACTCAGAGTTTGTTTTTTAACAGGGCATGTTTTAGTCCCAAGAGATATTTTTTAATAAATAAATAACTACAACTGCAAAAGTAGGGGTGGTAGCCTGATGCAACACTGACAAAGGTGAATGAAGTGGGCTCTCAAAGGGAAAAGTTTGCAATATGGTCTTGGCAAACTTATCTGTTTTTGGATAGGGGACTGGAGACTGCAGCTGGCTACTGATGGCTTATTAGCAAGGCACAGATATCCCTGAAGTTGTATTCTGGATATTAAAGTAGGCAGTACTACCCTCCCCCTCCCCAAAACAGTTTAAAAAGACAATGCCAAGTTAGCATTTATTTATTTATTTATTGGGGGTATTCTGCCTACTTTAATATCCAGAATACAACTTCAGGGATATCTGTGCTTTGCTAATAAGCCATGATATTTTTTTTTTTTTTTTTTTTTTTTTAAATAGCCAGCTGCAGTCTCTAGTTCCCCATCCAAAAACAGATTATATGTTTTTTGCGTTGCTCCAAATTTCCTCACAGGTGCACTTGCACCCCCAAAATGTATTGTGTACCCTCTAAAAATTTAGGAGTGGGTACAGTGTACCCCCAGGGCTGAGGTCTCAGTGGGAACAATGTACAGGCTGCATGTGTCACAGGATGAGGGCAGTAACAGGATATGGCAGTCAGTCTGGTGGTGCAAATTTGAGCTGGCCATCTAGCGTAGTGGTAGGGTGTATGCCACTACTGCAGAAGGCTCTGAGTTCGGAGCATGCAGTGTGCGAAACATTTTGCTGCTTTTTAGTTTGCACTTTTCTCCCGCGTCAATCCCCCCCCTCCCGGAGTTGATTATATTAATGATGGGAGGGTGCGGGGGGCACAGCCCCACACAGAAAAAATTACCTACCATAGTAATGTTGTTTCTTCTGATGGAGTCTTGCTGTATTCTGACAAAATGCAGTTAGACCGATCGGTTCAACTGCCCCAGAGAACAAAGAGTTAAACTCTATGCAAATGCATAGAATGTTGAGCTCGAGCTCGGTTTTCAAACCACTGCCCTCGGTATGTTCTAGTAACTGATCAGATTCAACAAGGCAAAAACTACAGATATAGGCAAAAACTAACTAAGCCTAAACAGGGAGCCCCTTCAGGGGTAACACAACCAAGAAAAGATAAAGGGCATGTAGAAGACTCAAGTCACAGATGCCCAAAGAAAACCAGTACCCACTACTGGGTTAAATCCCCTAGGTGCTGCAGAGAGCCTCCCTTTCCCCAGGTTCTGAAGGGGAGGTAGGGTGGGAGGTCAGAATACAGCAAGACTCCATTAGAAGAAACAACATTACTATGGTAAGTAATTTTTTCTTCAAACAACATGGAGTCTTGCTGTATTCTGACAAACTGCAGCCTACAAAGCAGTGCCCCATGGAAGTGGGCACAGAACCTATTTAGGGAATAGGCTCTGCAGTACTGCTGTGTCAAATCTGGCATCACTCCTAGCCTGAATATTCAGGCTGTAGTGTTAAGTGAATGTATGGACAGACTTCCAGGTGGCAGCCTTACAGATCTCAAGTAAGGGGACTTCCCTGGCAGCTGCCACTGAGGAAGCAGTTCCCCTGGTAGAGAAGGCCCTAAGGCCTGCTGGTGGGTCCTTACCCAACATGCTGTAACAGAACTGGATACAAGCCACAATCCATCTGGCTATGGTCCTTTTTCCAGTTGGCCAGCCTTTACCAACTTCACCATAGGTAAGAAACAGTTGGGAACAATCCTTCCTTAGCTCCTTTGCCCTATCCATGTAATAGCTAATATAGCTCTTTTTACATCCAGACTGTGGAGCATGCGTTCACCTGAGCTGGAATGCTCTGAGAAGAATACAGGAGAAGTAATAGATTGATTAAGATGGAAATCAGAAACCACCTTAGGCAGAAATTTCCTATTGGTTCGGAGCACAATCTTATCTCTGTGAGGTGTAATATAGTTGAGCTCCACTGGCAAGTCCTGAAGCTCGTTGATCCTTCTAGCAGAAGTGATGGCCACTAGAAATACAGTTTTCCAAGTAAGAAACTTGAGTTCTGAAGAAAACATAGATTCAAAAGGAGGCTGCATAAGCTGGCCTATGCATATGTTCAGATCCCATGCAGGGATAGGTTCCCTGTGTGGAGGGTGAAGATGTAGCAAACCCTCAAAAACCTTTTTGAAAATTGGGTGTGCAGTCAGGGAGGAGCCCCTCCCTGCTGAAAGATATGCAGAGACAGCTGACAGGTGTATCTTCAAGGTAGATGGTTGCAGATGCAGAGACTGAAGATACACCAGGTAATCCAGAAGTGCTGGTATACCAGCCTGCTGCAGATCCAGGCCCTTCTGGGAGCACCAGCTGGAAAATCTTTTCCACTTAGAGGAGTATGTTTTCCTAATGGCAGGTTTCCTGGACCCCCTTAATATGTCTAGGACAGACTGAGAGAGATGTAAGTCTGCATATTCTAAGTCCTCAAAAGCCAAGCCCTGAGGCGAAGAGACTGAAGATTAGGGCACATGATCCTCCCCTGAGAGGATGTCAGCAGGTTGTATCTCCTGGGGAGAGAAATGGAACTGGTCACCGACAGAGACAGTAGCATCGAGTACCATGGCAGTCTGGCCCAATATGGGGCTATGAGAATCATGGTGGCAGACTGAGACCTCGGTTTGACCAGGATTCTAGCTATCAGAGGAAAAGGGGGAAAAGCATAATGGAACCTGTTTGACCAGTTCAGAAGGAGGGCCTCCAGTGAGACTGAACCCTAAGGAGGAGGCCTGCATCAATACAGTAGCAACCAATGATTGTCTGGGGGCTGCAAAAAGATCCATCTCTGGCACCCCCCATCTCCTGAACACTGAGAGAAGGACGTGCCTGTTCAAGGTCCATTTGTGATAGTCCTGGCTGATCCTGCTGAGAGCATCTGCCAGTACACTGTCCTTGTCTGGTAAGTGAACTGCTGGTAGGGACATATTCAGGGTGTATGCCAGATTCCAAATCTTCACGGATTCTGTGCACAGCAGTGAGGATCTTGTTCCCCCCTGCTTGTTGATGTAGTACATGGTGGTGGTACTGTCTGTTCTGACCTAAACCACCTTGCTCTGTAAGAGACTGGCAAACTCCTCAATAGCCAGGAACACTGCTGAGTTCCAGAAGGTTGATGTGCAAGAGAAACTCCTGAGGAAGCCAAGTGCTGTGGGCTGTGTGCTCTCCTAGGAGAGCACCCCAGCCCAGCAGGGATGCATCTGTTGTCAACACCAGAGAAGGTGACTGAGGGAGAAAGGAAATCCCTACTTTGAGGTTGTCCATCTCCTGCCACCACTGAAGAGCTAACAGAAGGGAGGGAGACAGTGGAATCGGTTTGGACAGAGGGTCCTTTTTTCTGAGACCAGAAGGAACTCAGATGGAACTGAATATCCCTCATTTGGAACCTGGCCCCTGGGACCACAGCTGCAGTGGTAGCCATGTGACCTAGGAGCTGTAGAAAATACCTTGCTGCTCGAGGGATTCAAAGGTGGAAGGATTTTGCCGGATCGATGAGAGCCTGTGCCCTTGCAGGGGGCAAAAAGGCTCCAGCCTGAATGGTATCCAGCTCTGCTCCTATGAAGTCCAACACCTGTACATGGGTCGACAGACTTTTTTAGATTCACCAGGAACTCTAGAGACTGAAGAGTGTCCTGAGTGAGATTTAGTGCTTCTGTGACTTGTTGAGGGGACTGACCCACCAGCAACCAGTCGTCCAGATAGGGGTAAACTGAAACCCCTTGTCTTCTGAGGAATGCCACTACCACTGCCGGCATGTTGTAAATACTCTTAGGGCAGAGGTTAGCCAGAAGGGCAAGGCCCTGAATTGGTAGTGGACAGAAGGCAGTCAAAACCTGAGCTATTTTCTGTGAGACTGATGGGGATGTGGAAATAGGCATCCTTTAGATCTAGGGATGCCAACCAGTCCCCTTGCTTGAGAGTAGGTAGGATGGTAGCCAAGGTTGTCATTTTGAACTCTGGCTTTATAATATGCTTGTTGAGGAATCTGAGATCCAGAGTGGGCCGCCACTCCCCATTTTTCTTTGGTGCTAGGAAGTACCTTGAGTACAACCCTTTGCCCTTGTGCTGGGAAGGCACAGGCTCCACTGCCTTTGAGAGTAGAAGAGTGGAAACCTCTGCCTCCAACAGGGCTGTTTCTGTAGGGCTGGAAGGTCGGAAAGCTCTTGTTGATCGTTTTGGGAGCAGCTTGAAGCTGAGAGCAAGACTCTGACCTACTATCTCCAGGACCCACTTGTCTGAAGAAATGGACTGCCAAGCCTGGAGATAGGTCAGCCTGCCTCCTACAGGGGTAGGGGAGGCAGCCTGGACAGACTCCTCAGGGTGTTTGTTTAGCTGAGGTAACAGAATGGGGGGTGGAGAAGGCCCTGCCTGCACCCCTCCTGCTCCTCCCTCTAAAGAATCCCTTGGGTTGTTGGTAAGAGGGAAAAGCTTGGGCCTGATGGAAAGGCCTGTGGGTAAGGTCTACCCCTGCCCCTGGCCTGCTGCTTTTGAGGAGTGCCACCTTTCTCTTTTGCTGAAGCACTCCTGTATGCCACTCTGTACTCATTCATTTTCTTCATATATGCTTCTTCGGTCTGTTCCCCAAACAGAGAATTCTGAAGAAAGGGAAAGTCCATGGCATTATTCTGCGTATCCTGGTACAGGGTGGTGCATCTAAGCCAGGAGAAATGCCTGAGAGATACAGCAGATGCCATAGTCCTAGAAGTTGCATCATTAGAGTCCACAGCCATGTGGAAGTGGGACTTTGATGCCTGTACCCCCTTATTGACCAACTCCAGGAGATCAGCAGAGAGCTCAGGAGGGGGCTTTTTGGCTAGTTGTTCCACACCTTCCCAAAGGGACTTTTGATACCTGGAGACATAAGCCATAAAGGAAGCTTGTCTAATACCTAAGGAAGATGCCAGGTATGTTTTCTTGGCAAGGGAATCCACCTTTCTGGAATCTTTATCAGGGGGATGAGAAGCCAAGGGAATGCCAACCTACAGGAGAGACAGGGAGGGGGAGGAGTAGCTCTCTATGCAAGGGATGGGATAAAAGCCAATGGACCAAAGAGTAAACAGGGAGGAGAGGAGGCACTGTGGGTCACCTTAGAGACTGGAAATGGCACCACAATCTGCACAGGGGTTGTATACAGACCCTCATGTCAGGGGGAGGAATGGACACAAATATGATAGAAGGCATCCTTAGAATGGCAGAGAAAGGGGAGATACTGCTTGATGGGGGACCTGAATATGCCAGATGTTAACTGGAGCACCTTTGTTGCAGCCACATCCAATAGCACGGCCATTCTCTATGCCCTACAGCTGGCATGCCTCAGACAGCTAGTTTTGGAACCCACTCATGAGAGAGCAATCTTAGACCTTGTACTCTCAAATGGGGACAGTGAGAGGATCTCAGTTCTAGAAGTGGGTAGCCATCTGGGAACAAGTTACCACCAAACAGTGTGGTTCACGATAAACTCAGCTACAGAGTCAAGCCATACAAAAGTGAGGGTACTGGACTTCAGGAGGGCTGACTTTGGCAAGGTGGGAGAGTGCCTTAGAAAAGCACTAGCTAACAGGCTAGAAGGAGGGGTGCAGCAACAATGGGGAAATTTCAAAACTGCCATCACAGAAGCAACAAACCTTTGTGTGAAGCAAATAAACACATCAAAACAAAAGAAAAAGTCACTATGGTTCTCAAAAAAGGTGGCGGGGAAGGTTAGGGAGAAAAAGACAGCATTTAGGAAGTATAAGGAAACAGAAGGAGCAGGAGAGAGAACTGTACCAGTTAAGGTAGATGGAAGCAGGGAGGGAGGTCAGAATAGCAAAGGCCCAAACTGAGGAAAAGACAGCCAACTCGGTTAAGAAGGGGGATAAAACCTTTTATAGGTACATCAGGGAGTGTAGAAAGACAAAGGGAGGGATATGGAGGCTGAACAGAATGGATGGTGGGTGGGCAGAGAGGGACACTGAAAAGGCAGGGATACTGAACGAATACTTCTGCTCACTATTCACAAAAGAGGAGGACGGGGAGGTGCCTAATCCAATTAATAGATACACTCTGGATAAGGGGGTCGATCCCAGTCCTTTCACAGAAGAAAGGGTTCTGAAAGAACTCCTAAAACTGAAAGCGAACAAAGCAATGGGGCCTGAAGGAATTCACCCCAGAATTCTAAAAGAATTAAAGGGAGAACTAGTGACACCACTGACTACCCTTTTTAACAAATCATGGGAGGATGGTGTGGTACCAGAGGACTGGAGGAAGGCAGATGTAATTCCCCTTCACAAAAGTGGGACCAAGTCAGAGGCAGGAAACTACAGACCTGTCAGTTTGACCTCTGTGGTAGGGAAAGTGATAGAATCACTTCTGAAGGAAAGAACTGTTGAGTACCTAGAGGCCAGTGGGGCACAGGACCCAAGGACGCATGGGTTCACAGCGGGAAGGCCATGTCAGATGAATCTAAATTGATTTCTTTGACTAGGTGACCAAAGTAGTAGAAAAGGAAGGGGCTGTGGATATGGCCTACCTAGACCTTAGCAGGGTATTTGACATAGTCCCACACAAAAGATTAATAATCAAATTAACCAGCTTGGGGGTGGGTCCCAGGGTCATAGCCTGGGTAAAACATTGGCTGGACAACAGGACACAGAAGGTAATTGTAAATGGGAGTCCACAGTGAAGAAAGAGGGGTTACTAGTGGGGTACCACAGGGTTCAGTACTGGGTCCAGTCCTTTTTAATGTCTTTATAAGTCGCATTGCAGAGGGACTGGAAGGAAAAGTATGCCTCTTTGCAAATGACACAAAGATATGCAACAGGGTTGATACACAAGGAGACGTGGAAATGATGAGAAGGGACTTGGCAAGGTTGGAGGAATGGTCAGAAGTATGGCAGCTTGGATTCAATGCAAGAAGTGCAAAATAATGCACCTGGGGAAAAAAACAGGAAGATTACACAATGGAAGTATAACAACAACAAAATGGAAAGGGACCAGGGGGTAATCATATCAGATGACCTTAAGCTTAGCAAGCAATATGAGAAGGCAGTAGGGAGAGCTGGGGGATACTGGGATGTATAGGGAGAGGCATCACCAGCAGAAAAATACAGGTTACTCACCTGTAACAGGAGTTCTAGGAATGGTATATGTTGTTCATCCACACTGTCTGGAAGGTTCCTTGCCGCTTTAAATCTTGCCGGAAGGTCTTCAAGCTGGCTCCTCCCACCCACCCGGGTGGTAAAACTCTCAGCTCCGCCCCATGACGCCAGATCTGGCCCACTGGAAGCTCAGGTTGTGCGTCGAAGCCGGGGAGGTCGGGTGGGTCGTGTGGATGAACAACATATACCATTCCTAGAACTCCTGTTACAGGTGAGTAACCTGTATTTCTAGGAATTGGATATGTTGTTCATCCACTGTCTGGCAGACTCCTAGCAAGTCTCCGGGGAGGAGCGAAGCGCGACACCCCTAGTTAGGAATAAAGACTGAGAACTGAGGCCCCAAACCAGCATCCCGGCGTGACTCAAGGTCGTGTGGTAATGGGTAATGAAGGTGTGCTGACTTCCAGGTAGCAGCCCTGCAGATTTCCTGGATAAGGGCGTCCCTGGAAGCAGATACCGATGCAGCAGTATGGCGGACAGAGATGAGCTCTTATCCCTCTGGGGCTCCATGCCCAACAACTTATAGCAGAGATCTATACGGAGGTGACCCACCTGCTTATCGTCCCGCTTGGCTGCCGGTCTGCCAGGTGCGGCTTCAGCGTCTGGTGACAAACAGCTGGCGAACCTCTCCCAATTTCAGCCATGCGCTCCCTTATAATAAGCGGCGCCATTCTAGAGTCCAAAGTGTGGAGCCTATATTCGGCCTCCGAGGTGTGACTGGGGTAGAACACCGGCAGAGTCAACACCTGGTTAACGTGAAACTCCGACACCACCTTCGGAAGGAATTTCGGGTGGGGGTGCAGGACAACCTTGTCCCTGTGGAAGACCAGGTAAGGAGACTCGATGCAGAGCACCTGGAGTTCTCCCATCCTTCTGGCTGACGTGATAGCCACCAAGGAGGCGGTCTTCCACAACAGATGAGAGAGTTCACACCTGTGCATTGGTTCGAATGGCTTGCCCATGAGCTTTGCCAGTACCGGCAGTAAATCCCACGGAGGTGGAGGTTCTCGCACCGGAGGGGAAATGTGATCAAGGCCTTTGGAAACAGCCAGACCACCTTCTGTGCACCGACTGCTCCCGGCCCGCGCCCGGTAAGCAGAGATGGCTGCCAGGTGCACCTTTAGGGTCGTCGACCTAAGCCCTTGACTAGAAAGGGACCATAAATAGTCCAAAATGCTTGCCAAAGAACAGGAGGACGGGTCCAAGCCCTTGCCCTGACACCAGATGGAAAATCTCTTCCATTTGAAGGCATAGCATTTCCTGGTCGACTCCTTACGGGACGCCTCAACAACATTGAGGACCTCGTCGGAAAGACCCAAGGCCTGTAACTCTAGCCGCTCAGGAACCAGGCCATCAGGTGCAGGGATTGAAGGTCCGGATGGAACACCTTCCCCTGATTGACTGAGAGCAGGTCCGGGCGGGCTGGAAGCTGCCTCGGGAGCCTGGAGCTGAGGCTGAGGAGATCTGGTACCAGAACTGGCGGAACCAGTCTGGGCTATCAGAATCACCTGCCACTTGTCCCTCCTTGCCTTGAGAAGCACCTTGTGGATCAAGGGAAATGGGGAAAGGCGTAAAGAGCCTGGGGTCCACAGCCTCGAGAAGGCATCCCCGCAGCAAGCCCTGCTGAGGGGGCGGAATGAAACAGCCTCAGCTTCACGTTCTCCTGGAGGCAAACAGGTCCACCTGAGGTGTGCCCCAGTGGAGAACAGATCTTGTACTACCTCCGGCAGGAGAGACCACTCGTGAGATGCAGCCCCTATCCGGCTCAGGGCATCGCCAGGGTGTTGGAGGCTCCTGCCACATGAATAGCTAGGAGATCGGCCTCCAGGCTGCGACAGTGACCAAATGCGGAGAGCTTCCTTGCATAGAAGCATGGAGCAGCGTCCGCCCTAGCGATTTAGGTAGTACATGGTGGTGGTACTGTCCGCCTGGACTCGGACCACTTGACCCCAGAGAAACGGAGCAAAAGCGGGTGAGAGCTGGGCGGACCTCGGAGCTCCAGCAGGTTGATGTGGCATTGGGACTCCACCGGGGACCAGAGGCCGCACGCTCGGCGTTCCCCAGATGGGCACCCCAACCCATCAGAGAGGCATCGGTCGATAGAGACAGGCGTCGGCTCGAGGCGGACAAACGGGATGCCCTCCTGCAGATGAGATGGAGCCGGTCCACCACCAGAGGCGTTCCACATTCCTGGGTCACCATCACTAGCTGGTCCAATGGATCGCAGTGCTGTGACCACTGGCTGCCAGACCCACTGAAGGGGGCGCATGTGCCAGCGTGCCCAACAGACCACGCTGGTACAGGCCGCCATGAGACCCAGGAGGCAGGAAGTCCCGGCAGAGCGCGATGCAACCAGAAATGATTGGGCAAAGGAGGTAGAACCTCGGCCCTGTCCGCTGGGAGCCATGCTCTGGCTCAAGAGAGTCGAGCTCTGCCCGATAAACAGAATCACCTGCTTGGCTCGAGTTCCGACTTGGCCTCGTTGATAAGGAGGCCGACTTGAAAGCAAACCTGGAGGGCCAGATCTCTGGACCGCTCCACCTCCCTGTCTGGAGGGCGCTATCAGCCAATCATCCAGGTAATGGCACACCGGACCCCGAGCGCGCAGAGCTGTCACCACTGCAATGCATTTGGTGAAGACCCTGGGAGCTGAAGACAGGCCGAAGGGCATGGCTCGAACTCGAAGAGGATCCCTCCGCCCAGCGAAGGAATCTCGATGTGACGGACGGATAGGGACGTGAAAAACGCGTCCTGCAGGTCCAGAGAGCAGAACCACATGCGTGTTCCAGAGTGGTATTATCTGCGCCAGGTGACCATCCTGAAGGTTGAGACCTTAGGAACTTGTGAGGTGGTGGTAGGTCGAGAATGGGCGCCAGCCCCGTCCGTTCAGGAACCAGGAAGTACCTGGACACAAACCCCGGGTCTGAGGGGATCCACTACCTCCTGATCACCTCCTTTTGGAGGAGGAGGCGATATCGCCCGACGATCCGACAGTGAGGCTGCGGACCCGAGGGCCCCGAGTGCGACAGCTCTGGAAGGCGGGGCCTCTTTCGATTCTGGAGGCAGCGCCACCACCTCCAGTACCCACCTGTCCGTGGTAACAACGGACCAGGCGGAAAGGAAGTGTCAGTCGTCCCCACAGGGGAACCAGGGGTGGTGGCGGGGATGGGGCGACACCCTCAGCCCGTCACTGGGCAGGCTTGGAGGAGACGGCCGAAGGACCTCCTGGGCCTTTTCCTCCTGCTTCCTGTTGGAGGAAGCCGGCGGCTTGGGTTTGGGATGCCAAGCCCGAGCCTACTGCCCCGCGTTGCTGGGCAGGCGCCGGGCGCAAGGACGAAAAGAGCTTAGGCTGAGGCTTGCGGCCTTTGTCCTTCTGGACGGAAGAGACCGAGTCCAAGGTAGCATTGGACTCTCGATCCTCTGCAGGTGACCTTCCACCCCAGGGCAGAAGAGGTCAGTCCCAAAAAGGGAACGATCCGCCAACTGTGCTGGGTATCCAGTAAAGGTGGATATCCTCGGCCAACCCGGACGATACATAGCCCTGCAGTCGCCACAGACCTGGCACATGAGTCCCCGATGTCTAAAGCAGTCTAGAGCTGCTGTTTGGCCACTGCCCTGCCCTGGTCCCGCACCTGCCTGACCGTGAGTCTGCAGATCAGCGGGAAGATGAGGGCGACCTCATCCAGGGAGCCCAACAGGGCATGAGAAAAATGTGCCATGAGGACGGCCGAACTGGCCTGAGAAGCCCGATAGAGAGGCGCAGCATAGACTTTTTCGCCCGGCATAATCCAATTTCTTGGATTCCTTGTCGGAGAGGTTTATCCACATGCCTAAGTTCCCGGTCTTGTGAAAACGTGCTCGATAACCAACCCCTCAGCAGAGGGTGTTCAACGGACAGGGAGCAGTGAGGGACCGCATACTTCCTGGCCATCCTGGCCGAAGGCAAGGAGCAGGAAGGCGCTGCCAAAGCTCAAGGCCAGGCCCACTATGGCCTCGGCCACGGAAAAGGCCTCCGTGAGGGATCCCCTGGGTCAGAATCTCCATGAGGGGATACCTGGCCCGTTTAGAAAGCAGGTTCGAGCTTCATCCGGTGGACTCCGAGATGAGCAGGTAATCCTAGGAAGGACGAAGGGCTATCGTCCACCGACTGTCCTCCTGAGGACTCCAAGTCCATTCGCTTGGAGAAAAGGGAGGAATCGTCCTCAGACTCGGAAGAGTCCTCAAAAAGCTGCCTCGGCCTGAGCCACCTCCACCTGCCGAGGCTTATGGGAGTGAGGGTGACAGACAGCCTATGGGGTGGTCCCTGAGCCGACCGAGAATTTTTGGTCGGAGCCCCAAATAACGGCTGTGGAGGCGGAGGTTCCCAGGTGGTGGGGCAGCTGGAATTTGCGAACAACCCGCCTGGGAACAGGCTCCTCGGCCTAGCGAGGGGTTGTTTCGCCGCTCAGTGACAACCATAATGGCGGGAAGACGACTGGGTCGGCTTATTCCCGGTCAGAAGGAAGCTGTTGCCACATGAGTTCCTCATACCTCCGACGCAACTTGCGCTGAAGTCTCCCTCGTCCGGAGGAGGAAGAGGAAGAACAGCGGCGCTGCTGCGTGATGCGAGACCAAGACCGCCTATGGCGGCGGGATCGGCTGGACACGAGCGTCCGGACCGAGACCTGAACCTCGGCTGGGCCGAGGACAGTGCGAGGAGGTGTCAGGAATCGGCACTCCCTCGGTTCGGAAGATTCCACGAAGGCTCCAGAACTGGAGGCACAGACAAGCCGGCCGGGACCCTCAACTCCCACGGGGGAACAGGAGAGGGATTCTCAGCTTTCCAGCCGACAACCCGTCCAACGGGTGAAAAAATCTCGACCCGTCGGCCGGAGTCTCGGTCAACTGGCCTGGCCGGGACACCGTGAAGCCAGTGGCAGGAGCTGGTCGACCGAAGTTGACTGTGCGACTACTGGGGAGGATCTTTCCGCTCCCAAGGCGTCGCACGGTGAGACTCTTTGCTCTTTTGGACCGAGAAAAGGTCCAGAAGAGTTGGACCCTCACCTTTCATCGAGAGGTCAGACAAAGCTCTCCTAAAAGAAGCCGAGTACGAGGCACCGAGAAGCGGGACAAATGCCGCCTTGAGGTAAGCGGCCAGCGCCGCCTCCTCTTCGAGGGCGAGCATCTGCTCGAGCTGATCTGCTGAGCCCGCCGCCGCGGACACAGCCAACCGGGCCTCTTTAGACTTAACCGGAGGAATTCTTTTCTCGGGACGCCCCAGCTGTAAACGGGCAGCACGGTCTTCGAGGACGTAGGCTGAAAAAGAAGAGCACAGGTCGCAAGCCTGCGGGTCGTGCTCAAGGCCTAAGCAGTAGACGCACGTGGAGTGCGGATCTATCCGAGACATCTTCTGCCCGCAAGGGCATCTCCGGAAACCAGGAGTCTATTTGTCCATCGCAGCTGCGAGGGAGAGAAGACCAAAGTGTTTTTAGCAAAAACTTTTAATTTCAAAGATTCGAAGAGTTAGGAACCAGTCTTATACGCAGAGCGTTAAGGAGGGAACCTGAGCTTCCAAGCGGTAAGGAAGATCTGGCGTCATGGGGCGGAGCCGAGAGTTTTACCACCCGGGTGGGTGGGAGGAGCCAGCTTGAAGACCTTCCGGCAAGATTTAAAGCGGCAAGGAACCTGCCAGACAGTGTGGATGAACAACATATCCATGTCCCTAGAACAGGAAGTTATCCCTCTGTAAAGACAGTTGGTGAGACCCCATCTGGAGTACTGCGTCCAGTTTTGTCTGCAAGTACACAGACAGGATGAAGGCAGTCCAGAGGAGGGCAACTAAAATGGTGCAGGGTCTACAAGAGAAGCCATACGAGGAGAGCCTGAAGGAGCTTAATAGGTATACCCTTAAGGAAGGGGGGGGGGGGGGACATGATAGAAACTTTTAAGTACCTCAGTGGAATCAGCTAAGTCCAAGAAGGTAGCATCTTTCAGAAAATGAGATGTGCAAGAACAAGGGGACACTATTTGAAGATAAGAAGTGGGGTGGTTCAGGTGCAATGTGAGGAAGTATTTTTTCACAGAGAGGGTGGTGGATGCAGGGAACAGCCTTCCTGAAGAGGTTGTGGGGTCTAAAACTGTGGGAGAATTCAAGAATGCATGGGACAGACATAAGGCAATTCTTGTGGGGGGTAGGAAGAAATAGGCTGTTGGTTAACTAGGATCTGCAGCTTATCCTGTACGTAGGGAAATGGCAGACTAGGTGGGCCAAGCTGTCCTTATCTGCCGTCAAAGTCTATGTTTCTAGGATTCTCACAGGCTGCAGTTTGTACCACCCCCATATGTCTACAATGGCGGGATAAAAAGTCAGTGCCATTGCCAGCCAAAAACTATTTCCTGTCCATCTTCTTATCCACAGCAGGGACAGAACTAGAGGTTGGAGGATTTTCAAAGTCTGCTTTCTTAGGGACTTGTGGATGGGAATCAAAAGTTCCTGGGATACAGGAAGATCCATCATCTCCCTGTAATCCTCTTCCTGCCTGGCTTCTTGTACAGAGAATTGCAGGGTCTCAGCCACCTGCCTCATAATGGCAAAATGGGAGGTTGTTTCAGAGACAGGCCTAGGACGGGACTCGTACTGGGGATGGTCAGGGGAAACCTATGGGTCTATGGGCTCCCCTTCATCCTCCTACTCCTCCTCATCATCATATTCACATTCAGAAAAAAAAAAAAAATCCTCAAGATCAATGGATCCTGAAGGAGCTGAACCGGTATCCAGAACCACTGGCTGCCCAGACAATACCTGCGACGGTTCGCCAAACCCAGGTTGCAAAGATTGCATAATATGTATGGCTTTTACAATTTCCTCAGCGCCTGGAACTGGGACAGAATGCTTGTGCGGTTCCGAACTGGAGCGTTTGGCTTTTTCTGACTGTGCGGGTTCAGAAACCAATTCTAAACGTCTTTTACCCGTTGATGGTTCACCCTGGCCTGAGGGTTCGGTTGTCAGATCCAAAGGTTCAGTTGAACCAAAACCACCCTCAACAGTCTTTTCCATCCTTTCCCTCAGTTTACTAAGCAGTCTGTCAATAGTAGACTGAGGGCATTTTTACAAATATCGCAGTCTGCTTGCAAGTGGTCGAAACCCAGGCAGTACAGACAGACCAAGTCCAGATCAGCGTTAGCAAATTGTTCCCTGCACTCGGTACAGCACTGAAACCCAGTGGAACCATTTTTTCTCTTGGGTTTCTGTGACATAACCCTAAAATTTAGAGCTTAACCCCGTGTCTTAGTTGAGTAAAATTTCCAATGTCGGCTTTATCAGAAGTGGCTTAGTTAGGCCCGGATAAAGAAAGTAAACTTAAGAAAAAAATTACCTCTGAAGGCTTAGTTAGGCCAGGTAAAGAGAGACAATGTCCTGAACCGGTCAACCATTTTGTGCTAGCCAAAAGGAACAGAGAAAAAAACTAGGTTCTGGTCAGGAATTTGAACCGGGTCCAAATTCAATTACAATTTAAATAAAAAAAGGAAAATGAAGTTCAGTCTCTTCACAGTCGGCGAAACCGGTCAGAAACCAAACACTTACCCAACCTAGGAACATACACAATACCGGAGACAGCAGTTGGAGAACGTTTGACTGAGAAAATAAGAAGTGGAAGTTGAATAAACCGACGAAACTCAGCTTTAACCGAAGGCAAAGAGGAGAACTCTCAGAGGCATCTCCACTGGTGAGCGGAGTAAAGAATCTGATCAGTTACTAGAACGTACAGAGGATGGTGGTTTGAAAATCGAGCTCAACGTTCTATGCATTTGCACAGAGTTTAACTCTTTGTTCTCCGGGGAAGTTGAAACGGTCAGTCTAACTGAATTTTGTCAGAATACAGCAAGACTTCATGTTGTTTGAATAAAAAAAAAACAAAAAAAAAAAAAAAACGATGTGCTTGTTTATTTTGTAATTTGCGCCCAGTCCTGGCTGTTGTGTTCACTGTTGTGTAAGGCGCCGTTGCAGTTTTCGGCAACTTGCACTTGCTGTCCTGCTCAGTGCTGTTTTGCAGTCGCTGACATGATGTGGAACCTTTCTCCGTCTCCTGCGCTTGCTACACTGCTCCTCTTATGCTGCTTGCATATTTCCCCACCCTCCCTCTTGTATATCCAGCCCTCTACTGTATTTTGACCACTACCCATTGGAGTTCAACTTTGCTGCTTGTCGCAGTGCCACTGCTTCTCACTGACACACTGAAGCAGGCACTGAAATCACAAACAGGAGCGCTAATTGGCGCTCAGTGCCCCCTTTTTTAGCCCATGAAGTCCTTCCCCCTTATTTGCTGGAGTTTTTTCTACATTTGCTTGCTGTTTGTATGGCCCCTGAGGATCTCCATATTAGCATTTTTAAAGGCTCCTCTTATTCCCACAGTGCCTCCTGTCCCATGTGATAGTGATGCTTCCAGGACCATTAATTCAACAAGAGCTGTTTGTTCACAGCAGTAGAACTGCGATGTTAATTAACTCTCCTTGTCCACAGAGCTCTAATGAAGGCTACATTTACAGATGTCAAATGCCTGAGGGATAATTTGGTGGGCTATTCTGCAAGTCTTCACTAAATATAGCATATGTGACCTTGGGTGATTTGTGTGTTGTTTTTTAAATGGTTATGTGTAGCTTGTCCACATGAAAAGCTTTAAAAACCAAAAGAAAAAATTACTCACCTTAGTAATGTTGTGTCTTCTAATGGAGTATTGCTGTATTCTGACAAATTGCAGTGAGGTCCAACCTTCGAACTGCCCCGGAGATGAAAGAGTTAACTTTCCATGCCAGGCATGGAACGCTGAGCTCGAGCTCAGTTGAGACTCTGTCTGTTGCTGTTTGAACTCAAACCGTCAGATCTTTACGAGCTAAACTCACTGAGTGTCCTGTGTGGAAGCTGTAAACCTATACTAGCCAACTGGCTAATAAATATAATAAAGATTTTTTGGTCCCAAAACAAACACTCAAGTCAGGAAACTCAAAAAATGAAATAACACAACACCCACTCACCCAAAGAAAAAGGGGTGATAATAAAAAGGTGGGGCACCTCCTGAGTGCCAACACTGCTACTGCCCACCCACATCCCAAAAACAAGGTTCTGAGAGGGGAAGGCGGGGGTCAGAATACAGCAAGACTCCATTAGAAACAACAACATTACTAAGGTGAGTTATTTTTTCTTCAAACAACATGAAGTCTTGCTGTATTCTGACAAACTGCAGACTACCAAGCAGTACCTCCACGGAGAAGGGACAGAACCTACTTAGGAAATAGGCCCTGAAGCACTGCTGTGCCAAACCGAGCATCACTCCTAGCCTGGATATCCAGAGAGTAATGCTTGGTAAAAGTGTGAACTGTTTTCCAGGTAGCTGCTTGACATATCTCTAAGATAGGAATATCCCTGGCAGCAGCCAGGGAAGCAGCTGTACCTCTGGTAGAGTGAGCCCTCAGGCCTGAGGGTGGAATCCTACCTAGGTTTTCATAGCAAAATTGAATGCAAGAGACAATCCACCTGGCAATGGATCTTTTAGTGGCAGGTTTTCCCTTACCAACCTCACCATAAGTGAGGAACAGTTGGAGGGATTCAAACCTGTGACCCTTGGTACGCTCTATGTACTAGCTAAGGGCTCTTTTCACATCCAAACTGTGCAGCCTCCTCTCACCAGAGGAGGAATGGTCAGTGAAGAACACAGGAAGAGACACAGATTGGTTAAGGTGGAAGTCTGAAACCACCTTAGGTAAAAACTTCCTGTTAATCCTGAGGACCACCTTATCTCTATGGAAAGAGATAAAATCAGGCTCCACTGACAGGGCTGGTAACTCACTTATGCACCTGGCAGAAGTGATGGCCACCAAGAAAACAGTTTTCCAAGTCAAGTACTTAAGCTCTGCTGAGGACAAAGGCTCAAAAGGGGGTTGCATAAGCTGAGCAATGCAAACATTAAGGTCCCAAGCAGGGGCAGGGTCCCTGAATGGCGGATTGGTATGAAGCAATCCCTTGAAAAACTTGGAGAATACAGGATGAGCTGAAAGGGAAGAAGGCTTACCTGTTGAAAGAAAAGCAGAGACAGCTGCCAGATGCACTTTTAGTGTAGCTGGTCTGAGTCCCAAGCTATTCAGAGGAACCATATAGTCAAGGACTGTGGGCAGGTCAGCAGACTCTGGGGAAATATGCTTCCCAAAGCACCATATGGAGAATCTTTTCCATTTGGAATTATAAGTGGTTCTGGTGGAAGGCTTCCTAGAAGCCTTTAGGATATCCATAACACCTTGAGAGAGGTGTAAATCAGCAAACTCTAACCCTTCAAGAGCCAGGCCTTGAGATTGAGAAATTTGAGATTCGGGTACCAAACCCTCCCCTGAGCACAGGTTAACAGGTTGTAATTCCTGGGAAGAGAGACAAGGGAAGGTGGACTGCTAAGGACAACAGGAGAGGGTACCAGGGCTGTCTGGCCCAGTCTGGAGCAATCAGAATCACCTTGCAGGGTTGAGACCTGATTTTGACTAGCACCTTGAACAGGAGAGGGAAGGGGGGAAAGCATACAGGAACTTCCCTTCCCAATTGAGAACCAGGGCATCCAGGGGGGACTGAGCCCAACACTGGGGGCCTGCAGCAAAAAAGGGGAAGTTGGTGATTGTCTGGGGCTGCAAAAAGATCTATCTGTGGGGTGCCCCATCTGGAGAAGATCACCTCCAAAACCAGGGGATCCAATGACCATTCGTGATGGCCCTGAGATATCCTGCTGAGGGCATCTGCCAGGACATTGTCCTTGCCTGGGAGGTGTACTGCTGTAAGGGAGGTGTTCGGGGAATAGGCCAGAGACCACAACTTCATTGCTTCTGTGCACAAGGCCGTAGACAGAGTGCCCTCTTGCTTGTTGATATACCACATTGTGGTGGTATTGTCTGTCCTGATCTGAACAACTTTGTTCTGAACAGACTTGGAAAAAGCTTGAAGTGCTAGAAACACTGCTCTGAGTTCCAACAGACTGATGTGAAGCAGAGATTCCTGAGGAGACCACAACCCTTGGGTGGTCAGGTCTCCCAAGTGGGCGCCCCCCACCCCAAGAGGGAGGCATCTGTAGTAAGGGTTAAAGAGTGAGACTGAGTGACAAAAGGAACTCCCTGTCTTAGATTGTTCTGATCCTGCCACCACTGCAAAGCCTGGATCAGGGTTCGAGTCACTGGGATCAGTTTGGTCATAGGGTCCTTTTTCTGAGACCAAAAGGCTCTCAAGTGGAACTGAATGTCCATCATCTGTAATCTTGCTCCCTGCACCACTGCTGCAGAAGCAGCCATGTGCCCCAGGAGCTGCAGAAAATGCCTTGCTGGTCGAGACACCTGTAGGGTGAATGAAGAGACCAGTGTGATAAGGGTCCTTGCCCTGTCCAGGGAAAGTTAGGCTCTTGCCTTTTCTGTATCTAGCTCTGCGCCTATGAAGGTGAGGAGCTGAACAGGCTCTAGAACTGACTTTGAAAGATTCAGAAGGAAACCTAGAGAAGTGAGCATTTGCTGAGTTATCTGCAGGTGTGACTTGACTTGGTCTGGGGACTGGCCTACTATGAGCCAGTCGTCCAGGTACAGGAAGATGGAAATCCTTTTCCTTCTTAGGAAGGCAACTACTACTGCCAGGCATTTTGTGAACACCCTTGGAGCAGAGGTTGGGCGGGCATTGCTCTGAATTGGTAATGGCCTGAGGGCAGCTCTGAACCTGAGGTATTTTCGATGACGAGCTTCTGATGAGAATATGGAAATAGGCATCCTTGAGTCCAGGGAGACTAGCCAGTCCCCTGGCCTTAGAGAGGGTAGAATTATTCCCAGAGTCACCATTTTGAACTTTGGCTTTAAAAGGTGCTTGTTTAAATATCTGAGATCCAGGATGGGCCGCCATTCTCCTATCTTTTTGGGGGTGAGGAAGTACCTGGAGTACAATCCTTTCCCTTTGTGTAGGGGTGGAACCCTTTGTACAGCTCTGAGAGCCAAGAGGGAAGAGACCTCTGCCTCTGGGGCAAGTGCCTCTGAAGGATTTGCAGGTGGAAAGGATCTGGTTCTCGTCTTTGGAAATTTTTTGAGAACCAGTCCTTGGCTTACTACTTCCAGGACCCATTTGTCTGATGTTAAAGACCTCCAGTCCTGGACAAAGTAAGCCAGCCTGCCCCCTACAGGTGGTGGAGAATCGGCCCTGGCAAACCCATCAGTGTGCCTGTTTGGCAGGGGGTTTAGGCTGAGGGGTGGAAGCAGGCCTGCTTGTACCCCTTCTGCCTCTCCCTCTAAAGAACCCCCTCTGTGCATAAGCAGAAGAGGAGGCCTGGGCTTGGAAGAAAGGTCTATGAAAAGGCCTGCCCCTGCCCCTGGGATGCTGCCTCTGAGGAGTGGCTTACCTTTCCTTGGCCTGAGCACTCCGATTGGTGGTCCTGTATTCATCCATTTTCTTCATGTAGTTCTCTGTTTGCTCCCCAAACAGAGAATAACCCACAACAGGAAAATCCATGGCCTTAGTCTGGGTATCCTGAGACAGGCTAGTACATCTGAGCCAAGCCATCCTCGAAGGGCCAAGATGTAGCCATGACTCTAGATGAAACATCAGTGGAGTCCACAGCAGCATGGAATTGCACCTTGGATGCCTCAATACCATCAGCAGCCACCTGCTCCAGCTCCTTGGCAAGCTGGCCAGGGACCTGTTTAGCTAAAGCCATTACAGTGTCCCATCTAGATTTCTGATATCTAGCTGTATAGGCCATATAATTGGCCTGCCTGAGTCCCAAGGATGCTGCCATGTACTGTTTCTTTGCCATGGCATCAATCCTCCTGGAGTCCTTATCTGGGGGTGTGAAGCCAAGGGTATATTAGCCTTATCACAGGCTGCAGCCTGCACTACCCCAACATGGCTGCATTGCTAGGTAAGGAACCCGATTCGAGCCTGACAGAGTATACCTCTTGTCCATTCTCTTATCCACAGGAGGTATAGAATTAGGAGTCTTAAAATCTTTATTGTCTGTTTCCCAAAAGACTTGTGTAGGGGAATAGACAGCCTCCTGGACTCTGGGATATCCATCATTTCCACATAGTCAGGCTCCTCCTGGTCATCCACAGCTTCTTCCATAGGAAGCAGAAGGGTTTCGGCCACTTTCTTGTAAAACATGAAATGGGAGGGGGACTCAGAAAGCCTAGGAGGAGACACTCCTAAAGGTCTGTCTGGGGAGATGTCCGGGTCAATGGGCACATCCAGACTTTCATAATCACATTCACTTTCCTCATACTCTCCTTCCTCCTCCTCCGGTTCATAAAATTCCTCCAAATCATAATCCGGAACCGGCAAAACCGAGCGCCTTCCTGATGGTGCCGGTTCGGTCGGAACCAGGGATAGCGACTGAACAACTTTTATCGCTTTGGCTATTTCATCAGCGGTTGGAGAAGAAACTTTTGGATCCACACCGGCTGATTTATCCCTTCTTGTTCTCTTAACCGGAACCGACTCCTCGGAATCGGTTCTCCTTTTGCCCGAAGAAGTTTCACCCTGGTCAGAGGGCACTCCTTCTGGTTCAGTTTGAACCGAACCGGGCTGGCCATCCGGTCAGCTGACTTTTGGCCTCCCTTTCCTGAGCCTACCAACTCTCTTTCTAGGGTAGCTGCAGGAAAATTTTTACAAATCTGGCAGTCTGAATAGAGGTGGTCAAACCCCAGACAATAAACACAGGTGGTGTGGGGTCAGCCTTAGCAAAGACTTCCCCACACACACTACAATGTTGAAACCCAGTGGGCCCGGTTTTTCTTTTGGGTTTCTCAGACATGGCCAGTCCTAAACAAAACTTACCCTTTTAATGGCAATCCGCCAGGCAAGACACTCTTATCGGTTCCTGACCGTGTTACGGGTCGTGGAAAAAAACGTAATAAAATCCGGGTTTTTTAGAACCGATAACCACACTCTAAAAGTAAAGATTTTTTAAACAACCTGATTGGTTCAAACCGAACCGATGAAACGTTTACAAGTTCCACACAGAATAGAAAAACAATATAAACCTATCTAGTACTCACGAATACCACAGACAGAGACTGAACCGATAGGTTGCGGTTTAAATTCGGTTGAAAACCGAGAAAAACGGTACTTTAACCGACAAATTGAATCGAGCAAAGGAGAAATCTCCGGAGCGACTGTTCAGTGAGGCGGAGTAAAGAATCTGACGGTTTGAGTTCAAACAGCAACAGACAGAGTCTCAACCGAGCTCGAGCTCAGCGTTCCATGCCTGGCATGGAAAGTTAACTCTTTCATCTCCGGGGCAGTTCGAAGGTTGGACCTCACTGCAATTTGTCAGAATACAGCAAGACTTCATGTTGTTTGAACATTCACTTCTGCTGGCTTGACCTAGTCACATATTTAGAAAACTGAAAGTTTGGATTAGACCAAGTTATTTAGCTGAAGTCACAGTATCCGACTCCTAACAGTTTTTGCTGATGCAGCAGTTATTACTCTCAGAATTAATGGTCCTAGACACATCACTGTCATGTGACACTGGGGGCACTGTGGGAACAAGATGAGCCATACACAGTAACATGGAAATCCCAACCAGCAAGCAAATTTACAAAAAAAACTTCTTTCAGCAAATAAACAGAACTTACTAGCAGTACACCTTACAAATCAACACACACTGCACATTTTTTTTTTAATTTTGACTTTAGTTTTCCTTTAAAGTAAATAACTTGCATTACATCCACGACCATTCCTTTAAAGTAAACAACCTGCATTACATCTAAGACCATTCGTAAAGCTAATTTGAAGGTGAATGTGTTATTCACACTTTGCTGCAACTTGTTTTGTTGAAGTCTAAGAAAGCAGACAGGCATACTATGGAGTCTAAAAGGTGCAGACACGTTCTCATATGCTAATGCAGTTCTCGAGCACAATGAGATTTCAACAACCGCAAAATGGAGATCCAAAGGCCAGTTACAGGGGCTGGTGTTAACAGTGAAAACTAGCTACAGCAAACACATATCCCCAACAGCTACATGAAAAAACAGCTGCCTGTTGACAAGGAAACAAATATTTACAAGGTATGAAGGTGTACTACTCCTTTGAGACTGGAGATTCAAAGCGAACTGTCATAGAATGGGGTGAAGCCAAGGATTCCACGGTAATGTCAAACCTTTAGCGTGTGTTGGCCCTTTGTAAATAAGCATGTATTACCTAGCAGTAATGACTAGCCCAGTGACAACATGGAATGACACAGAAAAAATGGTGCAACATATTTTAAAACATTATTTTAAGTGGCTCCATAGACTTGCCTGAGTACACCCCCGAGCTCCCCCTGGTAGGGCATCAGTACATCCCTGAGTGCAGAAGAGGGGTTAGCAAACCAGGAAGTGGACAGGATGGACTGTTCACCTCCTCGAGTTCAACTGACAATCCCTTCTTTCCCAAAAGGCACCTCATTAAATTAAAAAGCTGAATTTATGGGCCAATGAACCACTGCAGAGGTAAAGAATTTTAATTGGGGTGCTCCTTCAGGAAAGGGTTAATCTTAAACATATCCTGTAAATAAGGAAAGAAATAGGATCTATTCTTCACCAACAGGGGAAGGATCCCAACCATGTATGATATTATGAAACAAAGTTACAATCAGAAAATAAAATATCAAATAACTATAGAACGTCACATCAGGATTACTGAACTTACTGGTTTACAAGGCTGTACAGCACAATCCCTAATTCCACAATGGCTGTCTTCAATCCAGAATGGACAAGGCTTCTTTAAATTAACCTGGAAAACAAGGAAAGGGAAGTAAAATCCTCCAATTTTTCCCATTACTTGTCCCATCTAATCCAGCAACTTTACTTTACACACAGCATGCATTTTTACGTTGCCATACGGTTCCACCAAAGTGCAGTGACAGAAAGCTCATCGACATCTCTTACAGCAATGTGATCCCGCTGACATCACCAACACTGATGCATCCATACAACCCGCAACACACAGACACCAATCGCCACACTCGATTGCATCAATGCAGGGGGACCCCCCCACACTTTAAATATCTAACTCCACGTCGCAAAGACAGTGGAGTACAGTGTCTACCCCCACACTGACACAAACTCTGTCGTGGAGAAATCCCCATCATCGTCGAGGGTTCGCTCTGGGGATTTCTCTGTCGCTGCATCAATGTTCGGACAGTACACATTGCCATACCACTTTCCCAACAGAAGTACCAAGTTTCCGGAAGGAGTCACAACAGAAGTAGATTTTTCTGTTGATGTTTACAGCTTCATTTGATTGAATTCTCCAGACACTTCTCCAGTAATGCAGCACAAATGAGGCCAACGCAGTGCACGCCAATTATATGCTTTATTTATCCCAAGTGCCCCTCAAGGAAAAGAATACATTTAGAAACCTGACATGGTCTAGTCAAATCAGAGTACACAATTATCTAGATAAAATGTCCTTTGATTCATACCAGAAGAGCCAAGAGTGCTGCTAGTTCAGTATTAAACAAAACAGCATGCAAGGTCAAAAAACAACTACAAGCTGCCTTCCAACAGGCTGGTCTGGTACTGTTTTTTTGAGCTGAACTTTAAAGGACTGTATCAAAAGTAACTGCACTATGATCCGACCGGATCTTTTCAGCTTTCTGTATCACTTCAGTAACTTTGAGCTTCTCCAGAACAAACAAAAATGTACAGTACAAGCTGTTAGTCCGTGAGCCAGGGGAAGGGTAATGTACAGCTTGGAGGCAACTCTGGGTGCTGTGCAAAAGCACTAGTATGTATTTACTGGCAGTGAATCCTTAATATTGTCTCTTTGAAAACCTCATCTAAATCACAAGCACTGTAAATGCTTCTAGATAGGGTCTTACAGGGTTACACATTACCATATTTTTCAATTTATCAACAAAATATGCTAGCTCTGTTCTTAGTCAGTATTCAGATTATTACTGTATTGTTTGTTTGTCCCATCCAGAACCACCTTGTAAGTGAGCACTGCTCAATGTAGCCTTTTTTTTTTTTTTTTGGTAAAATAAAAAATAAAATACAAACATAAAATCATCAGTATTGGAAAACAGGCCATAAGACGGAGATACTGTGGTTAAACAGCACACCAGCATACAAGTGTTTGCCAGAACAGACAGAATGTTATTATACAGAGGATAATGGATGGGCAACAGTGAACAACGCTGTGTTCAGTTAGAGAGGTTGTCAAGACAACCAAATAGATCTCGAGAGTGAAGCTCAAGAGGTCTATAGTTTTTCTGTCTTTCGGATGAGATGTTAAACCGAGGTCCCATCTGCCTGGATTGGTGGTAGTTCAGGTGGACGTTAAAGATCCCATGGCACTTATCGAAAATGTCCCCGGTGTCCTGGCCAAATTTCCCGCATTCACTAAAAAATACCACCAACAGCTTAATCTGGTTCAAGGTCAGTTGGCATTCATCTGTATCCCCCTCCCACGGGTCGTGCCTGAAAATAGGCAGGATTTGTCTAGTGCACTTACCCGGTCAACAAAAGCTAAATAAATAGTTGTCATGACAACCTCTGGAAGTGAACTCAGTGTTGCTGTTCACTGTTGTCCACCCACAGTCTTTTATACTGTATGGGTAACAGTGGTCAACAAGAGACACCGAGGCTTAAATGGGTCTGGATTGATGTGGCCCAACTGTCGCGTGGTTGCATGGGGAGAGGATTGCTCCACGCGGCAGCAGGCATGACGGGAAAGCTGTGACAGTTCAGGAGGAGTTTAAGTAAGCTGCTGTTAGAACAGGGCCGAGACACAGCGTGCCGGGTGGCCGAAGGCTGTTCTGATGGCTCAGTGTGGCAGTAGTAGCGAGGCAGGGGAGTGCAGCAGCTCTGAGCTATGTAGCGAGCAGCCACAGTAAAAAGGCAGAGGAGCAGTGTCTCTGGCCTTGCCGCAGTAGCATGCAGTGGTTGGTGCAGCAGGAGGAGGAAGGCTGGCAGACCACGGAGGGAGTCTGGGTCTGTGAGACACAGCAGAAGGGCACAAGTAACTCAGTCCCTGTGTACATCTGTGAGCATTATAGTGTATAGGAGAACACGATTATGAACACTTGTGCGTTTTTTTTCCTTCAGTTTCTTCTGACAGTTGGGGAAAAAAGATGAGTGATTGGCATGGTCGTCAGGGTAACAGGAGTGCAAAGCCATTCCAAGTTGCTGTACCATCATAGTAACGTACTCAAGAGGGTACAACAACCTCTCAATATCACTACGATGGTACAACAAACCCAGGAATTCATTGAATTCCATTAGTAATGATGCTCTCCCATACGCTATGAATCATTCTTAGCCAATCAGGATCATGTATTTCTAAACATTTCAGGTAGTCTTACTACTAATTGTGCCTTCAGAAAGTATGCACCCCCCTTGGATTTTGTCACATTTTGTTGTGTTACTACCAGAATTTTTAATGCATTTAAATATTTTTTTCTCCCTTGATTCACACAGCATACTCAACAATTTAAAGGGACAAAAATATTTTTATTGTTTAACAAAAATTTATGAAACATTCAAAACTGAAATGTCTTGTTTACTTAAGTATTCACCCCCGAGTCAATACTTTGTAGAAGTGCCTTTGGCAGCAATTACAGCTTTGAGTCTTCTTTGGTATGTTTGTATCAGCTTTGCACATCTAGATTTGGGGATTTTCGCCCATTCTTCCTTGCAGATTTGCTCAAGCTCTGTCAAGTTGAATGGGGAGCGTCGGTGAACCGCAATCTTTAAGTCTTTCCACAGATTCTCAATGGGATTCAAGTCTGGGCTTTGGCTGGGCCACTCAAGGACATTCACCTTCTTGTTCTGAAGCCACTCCAGTGTTGCTTTGGCTGTATGCTTGGGGTTGTTGTCCTGTTGGAACGTAAATCTTAGCCCCAGTCCAAGGTCTATTGCAAGACTGATGCAGGTTCTTCTCAAGGATGTGCCTGTGTTTGGCTCCATTCATTGTTCCCTCTATCCTGACAAGTGCCCCAGTCCCTGCCGCTGAAAAGCATCCCCATAACATGATGCTGCCACCACCAAGCTTCATGGTAGGGATGGTGTTACACGGGTGATGAGCTGTGTTCGGTTTGCGCCAGGCATAGCACTTTGCATTCAGGCCAAACAGTTCAATTTTTATTTCATCAGACCAGAGAATCTTTTGCCACATGGTCTCAGAGTCTGCCACGTGCCTTCTTGCAAACTCCAGGCATGCTATTATGTGGCCTTTTCTCAGGAGTGGCTTCTCCCATAGAGGCTGCATCTGTGAAGTGCTGCAGAGATAGCTGTCCTCTGGACAGGTTCTCCCATCTCAGCCATGGAACTCTGTAGTTCTGTCAGGGTGGTCATTGGGTTCTTGGTCACTTCCCTGACCAAGGTCCTTCTTGCCCGGTTGCTCAGTTTGGGAGGACAGCCTGCTCTAGGAAGAGTCTGGGTGGTTCCGTAATCTTTACATTTCCAAATGATGGACCTGACTGTGCTCCTGGGAACTTTCAGCACCCTAGAAATGTTTTTATACCCTTCCCCAGATCTATGCCTCCTCACAATTCTATCACGGAGTTCTACGGACAGCTCCTTGGTCTTCATGGTAGAGTTTCTGCTCTGACATGCACTGTCAACAGTTGGACCTTATATAGACAGGTGTATTTCCTCTGAAATCATGTCAACCATTTGAACTGACCGCAGGTGGACTCCATTCAAGTTTTAGAGTGATCTCACAAGGAAATTGGATGCACCTGAGCTCAATGTGGAGTGTCATAGCAAAGGAGCTGAATCAAGACATTTCAGGTTTTTATTTTAAATTACATGCACAAAAAATTCCAGAAGTTTCATTCCACTTTGACATTATAGAGTAATTTGTGTAGATACGTGACAAAAAAATCCCATATAAATGTATTTTATTTGAGTTTGCAACATCACAAAATGTGACAAAATCCAAGGGGGGGTGAATACTTTCTGAAGGCACTGTATTATAAACCACCAATGCAATTTCAGCCAATCAGAACAAAGAGCCATCATGCCCTCTTATTCTGTGAACAGTGTGCTCTCATGCAGGAGCATTTGAAGGGACCACTCAACTTCAGTGCTCGAGGATGGACGGCACAGTAAAATAAAATAAAAAGAAGACTGTAAACTTATTATAAATCACTCATAGTAAACAACATGGGCCTCCGAGGGGTGTCTCTTATGGTATAACAGACTCCTCTTGTGAGATCTTGGCAGACAGAAGTGCTCAGTTTCACTACGTGGTCCTCTTGCCCAAACCTCATGCTCGGAGTCTCTTATACCATAAGAGAGACACCTCGTAGGCCATATTAACTTATATAAGAGGGTGCCACATGCACAGTTCTAAAACTATAACGTTTTCAGTTCAGTTAGCAAAATCCATTTCTTATAAGGGGAATTCTATAATATTCTGCAAAGTAAAACATTTTGATTTTAAATTCACATTTTTTTTAATTTAAATAAACGTCCTTAACATGATTTATGATACGTTTGTATGTACAGTTCTTGTGCGTCTTATCATCGTACAAGTTTCTTTTCAAGTCCTTTGTGTGCCAGAACTGCTCAGCTTCACTTCAGTCTTCTCATGCAAAGAACTAGAGCAACAGTTCTCAAACTTTGTCATAGTGAGCCTCACCTAAGCCATGGAAAAGATGTTGAGCCTCCCCCAAAATACTGAAATATTTTTGGGCCTCCCCATAGAAAAATAGCCTACTTTTCACAGGTACATCAGGAATAAATTGAAACCTCTTTGCATAGCTGGCTTTCATGTTATTATGCTTATTGTAAACCTCCCCCCCCCCAAAGGACAACCTGCTTGCTCCAATTTTTTGACTCTCGAACCATTGTTACCCATTACTGCCATACCTTCATGGATCAGACTGCTTTTTCTGTTTCCCCTCTTACTGGAATAACCTTTCTGCCGACCTCTGCCTCTCCCCCTCTTACCCTGCTCTTAAGCAACTTCTCAGAGATCATTTTGCTCCCTCCTGCTCTTATTCTTAGTACCTGTATGGTTAACTCTTGTATTTAGACAGTTCTGCTGCTAGTCTAATTGATCAATTGTTCCTCGCATTGTTAGTTTATTGTTCTTAATTTATTTGCACTTTTATTCATTTTGTATTGCTTAAGTGTTTTGCAGTTACATTTTGAATTGTATTCTCTCACTACCCTTCCCTGGGTACACCTGAAATAAGCCATGGCTCAGTGTACAGTACCTTCCCTGGTCACAGATGTGTGACTAGATACATAAATTCACCTACTGTTATCCTGTTTCAATTTGCCTTATTTCACACAAAAGCTCTAAAGTTCAAAATTGAAATATAATACTTTTTTCAAGACTTGCTTGAGCCTCCCCTGGAACAGGCTGGGGGCCTCCCCATTTGAGAACCCCTGAACTAGAGCATGCACTCTTATAACCCTGCACGGCAGCTGTACATATAAATGTGTAGTCAAGGTGCACCAAAAATGTATTTATTTATTCAAGAGTTTACCCAGAAAAAAACATGCCAAGCAACAAGTTGCTTGTCTCACGGTGTGTCCTGGGGGAGAGGGAAGAGGGGGAACATAAGCAATACAGTACAGATAAATTGAATGTACATTTTCAACAACAGTTTGGTATGGCATATACTGTACATAGTAAAACCTTGCAGATAAAGCGAATGCACATAAGCAAAAATGGTTGGATGAGACAAACACAGGTAGAAATGAAACAAATACGTTTACAAGGTTATACAAACGCTCCAACAAAGCAAAATATGTTTGAAGTGCAATAAACATTGTGAAATACAGCAGAATCTTCATTGACAAGTGCAGTATGAGGAGTAAAAGTTGTGAAGTGTATTCTTTTTTTCATTAATCTGTTTATGCACCGTGGTGCAGCCTTAGCCCTCCACCAAACCCCCCACCCTCGTGCAGCGCTGGCACCCAGCGACTTACCTCAACTCCCAAGCTTCCTCCATGGCTTGCTCCCCCCCCCCCAAGGTGGGGTCGACGAGGAGCACTCCCACCATTGATGACACAGATCCGGAGTACCTCTACCACAGCTTGCCCCCCCCAATGGCTGGGTTTGATGGCAGAGGCCACCCACCAAAGAACGCATCCGGTGTGGGAGAGGGGTCCTGTGGTCCAGCATGGAGCCTGTGTAGGGGTCAGCATCATTCATGCTGCACCTGGCCATTTCTGGCCATTTTTCCCCTTTTTCAGCTAAGAGAGATGGATGTGCCGTCTAAGATGTACCATGCATGCTACCGTGTGCGGGCGTCAACAGCTGATGTCCTACCCCAAAGTTGCAGTGATCACCCTTAGCCTCCACAAGGGGTCAGACCAGCACAGAGAACCCACAACCTTCCCTCCCAGAGGAGGAGAGCCATCCTCCGGACACTCAGTCCTCCTCTCCCTGGCAAGCCCGTGGTGAACCGAGTCCATCACTGAACCCAGGTCACTGGTGTAGCGGCAGACGAGGCATAGATGCCTCAGTCCTCCAGACCACCAGGACGGCCCCCAAGTATATTCTTTTTAAAAAACAAAACAAAATCATCATCTGAAATAAGGTATACCACATGAAAATGGACATTTCAATTCTAGATGAACAGAGAAATTGTAATTATATATTGAGTACCTTATAGTATCTGAAGTAGTCACTTTCCACGAGCTTTTTTAGTCTGGGGAACAGCTTGTTGTTGTTAAAGTCATCAATTGTTTCAATATCACATAAGCAGTCATCTAGGTAACCAGTTACCTATAAAACAAATTAAACACCATCAATGTACAAACTTTTGAGAGAAACCTTTACAGAGATCTGTAAGTGATTTCAGAGAGATCAGCAGCCCCACCAAGGAGTTTAAGGACTGTGTGAAACCTTTAGCTTGATCAAAATTCCACCATGAGAAATTTCACTAATTTCAGCAAATGTTGCCTGACTTAAAAAAAAAAAAAGGTAATATTTTTAGGTTTTGCCAGTCTGTTTTTTTGTTTGTTTTTAAACAACAGCTCGCCAACACTACTTTTTAAGATGCAGACACACATTCTGCCATGAAAGGGTTGTTGTCATTTTATAAAACAGACACTGCATCCTTCCAAACTGCTGCACCTTCCCTCCATAGTAAACTCAACCTACTAAACAATACTTTATGTTGCCATCCAGCAGCAAAACTAATCGGGGCTGAATCAGATCATCAACATGTTCAAAAAAGTGCAGTAATTTCCACTTACCATATATACTCGCCTATAAAAGTCGACCTCACAAGTCCACCCCCATTTACCTTGTCAATTTTAGACCAAACTGCGTGGAAAAAATCTGTTTTGTTACCAATGTAAACCCCACAGATAAGTGGAGTCCCTCTTCTTGGGGGCATATTTTTAACATCAAAAACTAGACTTCTATGAGAGTATATACAGTAGGCAGCAATTTTGTTCAGGGGTAAGTGTCGGCATACAGAAAAATTGGAACTTCTGAGGTTGAGCTTAGAGAAGATGCAGCAGCTGGGCAGGGCTGCGAGACTTATTTGCATTTGAAATAACAATCATGTGGTAGGAAGACACTGCAGATCCCGCAGTCGTGGTGGTGGTGTTGGGGGGTGTATTCTACGGAGTGACCAAAACAGGGCAGATTTTCATGCAGGGGAGGGAGCCAGTCACAGGTTTTACACGGTATCATCTGGGAAGGTAAGTTTCACAAAGCTGAACAGTTTTGCCTAAATAAAAAATAGCTTACCAAAGTGTATTAAATTAATCTGACTCTTGAGGAGAGTCCCAAAGTGTTTGTTAGATGCTTTACTGCAGAAAACAAAACCAATATGACACAACCCAATTTAATTTCCAAAAATAATTTTTATCCTCCTGGCCACAGCCAATCAGTTAGGCTCTATACTGGTAACTACCCAGATCAGACACCATCTTACCCAGCCAGATGTCCTCCATGGCTTACTCCCTGCAGAAGGGACACCAAGAATATGTCCTTTACATCTAGGATAGAGTTAATGTGCTGTGCATTTACAGGCTGTGGGGCCCAAAGAGTGTTGTTGCACTTACCCTGGCAACCACTATGTTTCCTCCGCTGTGCCCCTTACACCTTTCCTAGACTCCAACCATGCTGCACTACAATCAACTGATGTCTCGCATGCAAATGATGAGCCTCGTGCAGTAGCAAGTTCCCCAGCCCACTGTAGTAATTGCTAGGTGACAGACGATCTGGTGAAATTGGAGGCCTGGTCAGACACTTGGCAGCTGGGGTTCAAGGCTAAAAAATGCAAGGTGCTACATTTCGGAGCAAAGAACCCAAGGAGGAACTACCAGATAGGGGATATACAGCTGGTCAAGACTGAGGAGGAGAAGGATCTAAGGGTAATCATAACAGGAGCAATGAACAACTCAATATAGTGTAGAAAGGCAGGCATATCCTCTGAGGGGGGTTCAGGGTGATCCTGCCACTGTACAGCTCACTGGTTAGACCACACCAGGAGTAATGTGTGCAGTTCTGGAGGCCGTACTGGAGGAAAGACATTAGGTTACTGGAGGCAGCGCAGGGCAACAAAAATGATCCATGGGTTAGAAGACTTGCTCTATGAGAGTAGGCTGAGGGAGCTGAACATGTACTCCCTGGAGGAGAGGAGGGACGGGGCACATGTTTGAGACCTTCAAATACATGAAGGGGATAAATAGGACAGACACGGGACGGCTTTTTCAGCTAAGGAGGGGGAGGGACACCCGAGGGCACATTCTGAGATTGGAGGAGGGTAGGTTCAGGAGTGAAATGTGGAGACACTTTCTCATGGAGAGGGTGGTGGCAGGTTGGATCACACTACCAGAGAAAGTGGTATCCTGTAATACAGTGGGCTGCTTCAAAAGGGGATGGGACAGGGTAAGGGGGGTGGGTCACTGGATGGGAGGGAGGGGCAGCTGCAATATAAGGGCTGCTAGCTGTACATTCGAGCAGACTTGATAGACCATAGGGCCTTTATCTGCTGGCAGGTTCGTATGTAGAATGCAGTGCCAGAGGAACAGATAAGGGGAGTAAAGGAGTATTTTACTACCAGTTTTTCATGATTTACTCCCACTTTCTGATTTTGGGAAGTTGTTTCCCACCCTGTATGTTCACAGTACTGTATGTTAGTACATATGCACAAATTGGCAGCAGCATTCAATGCTACTAGCCACGGATCCACATACTAACAGATTGTCAGCAGTAGAGGTGGGGAGAGAAAATACCAAAAGGTATCAGTTACGCACATGAAGAAGACTAAGGAGTTGTGCACTGGATGGAAAGAAGGGCAGTTGCAACATAAAATGTTAAAAATAGGGTCACCACGCTACATAGCAGTGGGAAAGTATCTCCAGACTCCTCAGCGGTTTCACAGAAGGAGGGTCAGTGGCTGCAGACACCCAGTGGAACTGTAACGTTTTTTAGAGATGGGGTCAGAGACAGATAAATGCATGGTATTGCTACCATGTGGATGAAAATACTACCACGTGAAAGCAGCTAGCAGTAAATACTTCCCAGTCCTAAAACATATCTGGACCGCTGCGCAGTGCAACCCACTCCAGGTCTGGATGCACTGACAGTGCTTTTCCCACATGGATGCAAAATCGTCAGTATCCTAGGCTCACTCCCAAACCCAGGACATAGGGCACACTACTCATGGGCCCTTCAGCAGCCCACATGACCCAACTGCTAGAATTTTATCCAAGAGAAAGTCAGGTAAGAGGGAGTGGCACACGGAATAATCCATGGTGAGGACAGCAAAAATCAATACAGCAAGTAAACAGCTATGCACTTGCAGCAAACAAAGAAACTTTGGAAAGAAAAACAGAGACCCCTAAATGCTGGATGTATGCTAAGGGTTTCCACCATCGCCACTGGCAACACCAAATTGAAAATGGGTCAACTTTCTGCCACCTGATTCACTACAGTGGCTAGTACTGCCATCAGCCCTACCTGGCCCCTTTAAAAAGGGAACTCTTGGATGCCCCAAAGAAATAGGTAAGGACCCAGAGGTCCCGGTTAAATAAATTGCACTTAGAATCTTTTTAAGTGCCTTACTGTAAGAATCTGTTACAATTTTTTATCTGCTTGATCCTGCAAAATGACACCTGCCACAGCCGATGCTTCTAAATTCCACAGGCACCCCATGGCAGAGATGCTGATAATACAAAGGACAGGCTCGGCTGTGGGCACCAATTATCAGCGATTAATAATTTATTTATCTGCACCACATCTGAGTGCATTATCACACAGATGGTACCAATCTCACTTCCAAGACTAGTACTGGCAGTGCCAGCGTGAGAATGCGAATTAATGGGGAAGGGGGGGTGCCTGAGAAAATCTGAGGCATCAGTTGTGGTGGGCAGCATTTCTCAGGATCAAAAAAATACAACAAATTTTTTGAGCAAGGCACTGGAAAAAAAAAAAAAAAAAGTACTATTTATTTAATCGGGACCTCTGGTTCCCCTCCTCAACCCAAGTACTATATTAAACTTTTGTACAATTGCTAGCCCAGTTCCAATTTGGTTAAAAAACACACACACATACAGATACAGATACAGATACATATACATATACATATATATGTTTTTTTAAGTTGTAGTTTTAGTCCTAGCCACCAATTCATCTGCTCAACCACACAGCTTGGCTGCCCACCCATGGCCCCCCCAGATTTCAACCTCTCCAAGGCAGGGACAGGAGGGAGGTCCCTTCCCTCTCTGGAGACTCTATGGGTGCTGGGCAGTGTTGCAGGCTGTGTGGTACCCCAGTGTACCAGGCATCACACGAGTGAATGCAGGGACTTATTTTCCCTCAAAGCCCAATCCCAGGAACTGCTCGCTCACAGGGGATCCCATGCCTGCATGCGACTGCATGGCATCATGCAGAGCTGGCGAGCATCTCCCTCCCCTTTTGCCACTCCTGAACTGCACCTCTGCCTGTGGACACCCAGGCAGCGGTGTCTGCTAGGAACATGGCGGCTTCCCACCCCAAAGAGGGGGAACATCCTCTGAGACTCTCAATCCCACCACTGACCTTGTGAAATGTTCCCAAACCCAGGCTGTCAGCACTACAAGCTGCAGCCCTGCTGCTGCACTCGTGGGCCTGCCCAACCAGTGTCCTTTTCTTAATATTCAGATTTGAACAATTTTGGGCCAGAGTTTGAAACAAAACTGCACCTAATGCAAGATCTTCCCCACATGCAATTAAAATAAAAGTACTTTTTAAGGAAAGCAAATTCCTCCAGATACCGAAGACTCCCTGGATACTTTCATTTCCAAGGAGCACAGTAGTACAGTGGAAGCCATTTAGACGGGAAGCACTTAAGTGGGACGTCTCTGGTGGAACAGATTTCATATAGTGTTAAATACAGTTGCCACTATTCGTTTAAATGGGACTCCATTAAACAGGAGTGCCGCTTTAGTGAGACGCACAACTGCTGAATCAAAGCAGATTACAGCCAATTATCATGACATCACAGTGGCATTTTCTGCTGGCTGTAATCTGCTGTAATGAGCTGGCAATGGTTAAAAGTTAACAGTTACTCAGATGAGTTCGGTAACTTTTTCTAACAGCTTTGCCATGTGTTAATTTCAAGGCCAGTGAAAGATGCATCTCCCCCCCCCTTCACGTTCCCAACGGAGGTGCCAAACAGAGGCAACGAGCACCATGAACTGTCTCGTTCTCTCTGTGTGAAATCAGCAGCTGTCGAACCTGTCTCTGAGATCTGTGCCCTGTCTGAACAGCAAGCAACATGTGCCTGTTCTCCCTGTCCAGCGGTCCCAATGGATGGATCTCCCCGGCCGCGTTCTTAACAGAGGCCACGAGCACCACAAGCTGTAGTCCCTCTGTGTGCAATCAGCAGCTGTGTTGAGCCTGTCACAGAGATTTGTGCCCTGCCTGAACGGTGAGCGACATGTGCCTGCTCTCCCCATCCAGCATTATCAACGGATACATCACCCCCCTGCCGCGTCCCCAACAGAGGCGCCGAGCACCACAAGCTGTAGTCCCTTTACCTGTCTTGCCCTCTCTCTCTGTGCTCTCTCCATCCAGCGGTCCTAATGGGTGTCTACAGAATAGAGAGTACTCCTCAAAACTGGGTGACTGAATCAAAGCCCAAGCAGATAGGTGAGCAGCAGATAAGCACAAGTTCTTCACTCGTAACATACAATTCTTCGCTTGTAACATCCCCATTCCCCAATTCCAGGACCTCACACCAAAAAGCCAACTTCGGTTTTCTGGGACGGCCACTTAAGTGGGACGTTCAGCATTCCACCCAGCCGTCCCACTTAAGCAGCTTCTGCTGTACTTTAAAGTCCAAGTACCTGCTCTAAACAAACCAAAAAAATGTAAAAGAGCTCACAGTCTGAATACTTTTGGAACACAGTCAGGCCCTTTTTTCTCCGTGCAAGGCTTATTGAAAAAAACTGCCATTATCCACACTAGTGCAAAATCCAATATCGATTTCAATGGGAGAAACACAGGAGAGGAGCTTCCCACAAAATATTATTTCATGCTGGCCCGTCGGCGCAGCGGTTGGATTTCCGCTTGTAATGCCGGCAACCCGGGTTCAGGAACAGACCTGGCGCCGGGGGCCGGGCCGGGGATGGATCGTTGGACAGCTCCGGGGGTGAGAGTATTCTGTACCATGAACTGGCGGAGGCCGGGGTACCAAGAGCAGCCAAGCGCCTGACATCTCAGGAGCGGAGTGGACGTGGACGCCATTGCATGTCCCCGCCCCAAGGAACAACGGGAAAAATCTCTGCTGCCTTGCCCTCATGACGCCCCTCACCATCCTTAATTCACTCCCAGACCAGCTCCCAGACAGGGACTGCGTTCCAAGGGCACTTTGCCAGTGTCGCGGCCCTGCCCTGGGGCAAGCCAAGAGGGCAACCGGAAACGCGCTCATATGGGAGTCGAGGATGGGGGGCCTGACTGGCTGAAACTACTGACACAGCAGCAGACAAAAAGTATAATAAATAAAACAATTTAAAAAATTATTATTTCATAATCATCACAATCAGAGGATCTGCTCCCTAATCCAAGTGTACTCTTAATTCTGAAGTCTCAGCTATTTGAAACGTTTCTTTGCCTTTTAAACATAAAAATAAGTCTCCAGAACCTGAGCTATTAAAATAAATCACTACTTGAGAAGTCTTATCTGGTAAGGAGATTTTTCTTCTACAGAGGCTCCATTTAAGCTTGCCTGGTTAGTTAAACTGTTGCGACGATTAGTCTGAAATCGAAGCATTTAATATGAAAAACTTAAACATGGGCCCCTTTGTTCTGTATGAAAAACACTACACTGACTTCATCATTAGAAAGCACACTGGGAACACGTACAGTAGTGAAGAATCAGGGATCCAGTACACCTCTGATCAAAAATAAGATCAGTTATAGGAGCAAAACTACAGAACCAGAAGAAATGTATTACTAGATAAGACTGCTTAAGTGGTACTTTTTTTAAGCACTTTTAAGAAGTTGGAAAGGCTGTCCCTCTAAGGCCTTTAATCACACACACACAGCTGTTTTTTTTTTTTTTTATACCGCTTTTTCCTAGAAATGTTCTTTGGAGTTTCCCCCTCTTCAGACTTTCTAGTGATCTTCTAACTCCAACATCACAGGCCCCTAATGGTCTTTGGTGTGAGATAGGGCCAAACAGTATCAGCAGCTGCTATTCTGGCAGGCTGGGCATTTTTTTCTCACCGTTTTGTGCCCCCTGATCCCATTTTTGCTCACCTCCTCAATGATACAATGCAGTTTCCATTTCAAGCCTTGCAGGTGCATAGCTAAGGATTGCACCACTTCCTCCCACATGAGGAAATGCTGCCACGGGCAGCACTCTATCAACCACCTGACTGCAGACAACTCAAGCCTGACCCCCGAACACAAGCAACCTGCATGGCAGCTGAGCTGTCAGTGGCCACTTTCCTCCAGATACTTTATGCTCTTACTTTTCATAGATTCTGTTAGCAGATAAGGACTGCCTGGCCCACCAAGTCTGCCTGTAAATTCCCCCTAATGGTGCTACCCAAGCCACTTCTGGGGGCCACCGCCCAACTCCCTCCGTTATCAAATATACCCACGTTACCCCAGATCCTACCCCTCTTTAACATCATATTGTGTACTTGGTCACCTCACAAACCCCTTTTCCCCTACTCTAGTGCTCAGCTAGAGATACCTCTGAAGAAGTCACTTCTAGCTCCAAGTCACTGCTTCCCAACACCCCATGGTACTTAACTAAGTAGGGTTCTCCGATTACTAGTTGGTGCCCCTATTAAAAAGAGGGGAGTTTATGTGGCTAGAGAGGAGAAGCCTGAGGTCAGAGGACCTTACCTGCATGGCTGGTTGGTGGGATGGCCTCTGGGATGTTTGATACATCTCCTGTCAGCCCTCTGACACTCGTGGGCATGAAGTTCTACCAGACTACCAGCGTCATGAGCAACAATGCTGCCACTGCACAAATAATGCCACAGTAAAGAAAAAACCTGCAGAAAAGTCTTACCAGGCTGAAAATGTCTCAAAGTGCACTGAGCCACTGGAAGAGAATCCAAGTAAGGAAAAAAAAAAAAAAAAAAGACTGGACCTGTTATAGATCACCAATGCCCAATTTGATCTGTAACAGGTACAGTACAATTAAAAAAAAAAAAAAAAAAAAAACACCTATCGGGGTAAGGGTATACAAGTGTTTCCACGTAACAGGCAGAACAGAAGTTGAGAATGCTGGAAGTGGTGCAATGCAGTGCCTGTGGAGCGGCAGTTTGAGAGAGACCTTCGGGAGACTGCAGTGCTGTGCCATCTGCATGCATCTCTCTGGGTTGATGGAGGAGGTCGCTACACACCTAGCCAGGCTGGCTAGGATTTGGGGTGCCTTCCCCACCCAGGGGCCACCAAGTCTGCCTCCATTACCTCAGGGGATGCCAAGGAGGAAGAACAGCTGGACTATGGTGGGCTCTGGAAGGGTGGGAACGGTGGGTCAGAGGCACATTCCTCAACTGGTACCACTATGCACTTCCTTCACTGCTCTGGCGAGGCGGGACTGCTAGGAGTCACACGCAGTAGTGGGCAGGAAGGATGTGGAGGTCCTCCATAATGTAGAACCCAAAAAGGATGGTAGAATACCCCACACGAAAAGTAGGAAGCAACTTTTGGTTGGGGACTTGACTGTGAGGAGAACAGATTTGGGAATGGGGGGGAATGGAGGTTAGGTGCTTACGTGGCACCATGGCACAGAGAGATGGGAAGCGGATCCTGAGGATCGCTAGGGCAGCAGGACGGGGGGGGGGTGATCTGGATATCACTGTCCAGCTGGGGACTAATGACCTGGCTAGGTACTGGGCCAGGATAATGAAGGAGGAATTTAGGGAGCCAGGTGTGTTTATGTGTGTGTGTGTGTGTGTGTGTCTTAGACACGTAGCGCACTCAATAGCTTTCACTGAGGTGCTTCCTGTCTACAACAGGGGTGAGGAGTGGGGTCTCCGCACCAGAACCTTTAACTCATGGTTGAAGGAATGCTGTAGCAGGGAGGGATTTGGCTACACTGGGGACTGGGGATCCACCTAGAGATATGGGCCTTTACAAGGATGATGGCATGCATCCATCCGGGAGGGAAACCACAGTTCTCAGTGGACAGTATAGATGTTACTTTGATGAAACTAGCCATGGGAGGGTGGAGGAAGATATTGGGAAAGCAGAAATTACCAACCCCCCAACAACAGGCTGAAGTGGAGACTAGGGAGAACACAAGGGAGTGGAATCCCTCACAGTGCACATTAATAAATGTAGCAGAGTGGTAAAGGAAAATGGGAACAGGAGCATTAAAAAGATGGAGGGAGGGAGGGCAAAAAGGAAAAAAGGGGGTAACAAACATAGTGGTAATAAAATCTGGAAGGCCACGTGTGCGAATGATAGGAGTCTGGGAAATAAGATTCCAGACCTACCGGCTACCATGGCAGAGGCCGACTCAGATACTGTGGACACTACCAAGTCTTAGTGCACTGAAACCATGACTGGGACTCTGATAATGAAGGACAGGACTGGAAGCAATGGAGGGGGGGCTGGTGCTTTCTGTTAATGAAGTCACAAAAATGACAGAAATACAGGGAATATGGGAGGGGGAGTGGTACTGTGGGTCACTCCGGAAATGGGGAATGCAGCCTCTATTTGCACTGGCATGATCTACAACCTCCAGCACAGGGAGAGGGGCTAGATAAGGTACTAATGGCAGCCACTGGCAAGACGCTGCTGTTGGGGGACTTCAATCTGCAAGATGTAGACTGCAGCCTCCCAGCTACAGCTTCAGCTAGAAGCAGGGACATCCTGTGCTCCCTGCACGGGGTGTTCCTCAGTTAACTAGTCAGTGAACTCACTCATAATGGGGCATTACTGGTTCTCGTACTTACTAATAGGGACAGTGTAGCAGACGTCAAGGGGGGGCCACCTGGGGACCAGCAATCACCATACAGTTTGGTTCGATGTAAGGATGGCTGTGGAATCGAACTATACAAGGGTGAGTGTTCTGGATTTCAGGAGGGCAGATTTTATAAAGATGAGCGACTGCCTCAGAGATGACCTGGGTGGAATGGAGGAACAGTGGTCAAAGCTAAAAAGGACCACAGTGAAAGCAACGGACCTCTGCGTCAAGCGACCAAGAGAGCAGTTTCAGGGAAGTGCTGTATTTTTCTGTTTAATTTTGATATTGGAATACTTAGTGTTGTAAGAGGGATAAGGTGGCGGGGAATTTAAATCAGTGCTTTGGGTTAAAACAGTTGCTGAGTGAAATTCTGGGCTGTGAAATTTAATTTGTGCTGTTTAAATTTTTGGAGCTGTTACCATGTGTGATTCTCTCAGGTGTGCAGCCGAGACAAGAAGCTTATCACCAGGGAGCAGCAGACAAAGAGAGCAGTTTCAGGGAAGTGCTTGGTTTTTTTTTCTGTTTAAATCAGAGGTCACTAAGAGAGCTGCAGGATAGAGTTCTTGATTTTTTAAAAGAGGCATGTTGTTCTGGCATTTTTTGCAAGAGGCAGTTGATTGTTTTTCGAGGGTACCAGCAGCAGAGTACACTCCCACCCCTCAATCCATCCAACCCTGGGCTTATCCTCCTTTTACAGAGGGGGGTCCCTTGTTGCACTACACCTTATTATCACCATGCAGGAAGTGCCTAACAGTGCAAAGGGGTAGCAGAGAGGTACCTCTAGAGGGCGGAGATAAAGCCTGTGGAAAGGGAAATCAGTAGGGCAGTTTAAACAGTATTGTAAGAGGGGATACCAGTCAGAGTACACAAAGGTGATGCAGGGAGTGGTGCAGTGCACTGGGTGCAGAGCAGCAGTATTCAGGAGGACATTCTCGGTACTGCCTCATATGCAGGCACCTCTCTGGGCTGAGAGCGGCGGTAGCCAGTCTCCGGGCCAAGCTGGCAGGATTACTGGACACTTTTGTGCCCACCCAGAGGCCACCGAGTCACGAGCCACTACCACAACAGCTGCCCAGACAGATGGCAGGATGGTCCAAGGTGGGCTCGAGGAGATTCAGGGAGGAGGGGGCAGGGACACATCCCCCACCCAATCAAGCTTAAGAACTCCTACAAAGTCTTGGAGGAGAGGGAAACTCCTGCAAGGGAACCCGAGGCTGTGACTGGAGATCCAGTGGGTGGTAGAAGAGGAACCCAGGGGAAGAAGCAATACTTCTGATGGGTGACTTGATAGTTCGGGGTATGGATCTAGGCAAGGAAAGCAGGAAGGAAAGGGAAGGGAAGTAAAGTGCCTCCCAGGAGGTACAGCTTGTACGGAAGGGGTGCAGCTCCAAAGGATCGCTACAGCAGTGGCAAAGAGAGGGGTGTGGAGGTCACTGCCCACCTGGGTACGAATGACCTCTCCATGGCCAATACAAGCATGAAACAGGTGCAAGAGGAACTCAGGGAGTTGGAGTGCAGCTGGGGAAGGTGGCAAGCTCCATGACATTTTTGGAGATGCTTCCAGTCCATAGTAGGGGGGAAGATAAGAATCCCCGCATCAGTAGCTTCACCAAATGGTTGAAGGGCTGGTGCAGTGACAAAGGGTATGGCTTCATTGGGGACTGCAGTCCCATCTGGTACGATGTGACCATGTACTCTGGCGATGGGCTGCATCTGTCCATGAAGGGGAAGGCAGTCCTGAATGAAAGGTTTAAATGCTACGTGGCTGAGCATTTAAACTAGCCAAGTGGGGAGAAAAGCAGAAACAGGGTTACTCAAGCAGCACATCCCTACAAGACAAATAATGCAGGCAGGAGGACCAGGAAAGCAGGAAGAAAACAGTAATGCATACTTCAGAGACAGAAGGGAGGACAGAGGGGGTAGAAAACATAAGAAGAAGTGGGGGAGGGAAGGCAGCAGCGCAGCACTGGAGCTGGTAGAGAGCAGGTAAGCAAAAAAACATGGAATGCCATGGTTACAAATGCTCACAGTCTGAAAATAAAATCCCAGACCTGGAGGCATTATTGGTAGAAGCAGACCTGGACTCAGCAGCTATAACAGAGACCTGGTACACCACAAACTACGACTGGGATGTGAGAGTACCAGGGTATACCCTGTTCAGGAGTGACAGAGGAGGCAAAAAAGGGGTGGGGGGCCATATACGTCAGGGAGGACATTAAGGCAACAGAGGTACTAGGTAGACTGGGGAAGCCGAGGCACTGTGGGTCACACTTGAGCCAGCCAATGGCACAGCAATCTGTATGGGGTGATCTACAGGCCTCCAGCACAGGGGGAAGACTTGGACAAAGACCTAGGGGATCAAATTCACACAATGTCAGCAAAGGGGGAGGTACTGCTACTGGGGGATTTCAATATCCCAGACGTGGACTGGACCATCCCAGCAGCAGTTTCAGCCACGAGCCAAAACATCCTGGATGCCCTACAGGGGGCAGGCCTACGGCAACTAGTGACTGATCCCACCAGGGACAGGGCGGTTCTGAATCTGGTACTTACCAATGGTGACAAAATCGCAGTTGTCCGGGTGGAAGGTCAGCTGGGTTCCAGTGACCATCATATGGTTTGGTTTAGCATACAGACAGAGACACAGTCTAGTTACAATAAGGCAAAGGTCCTGGATTTAGAAGGGCAGATTTTGCTGAAATGGGGAGATACATTAAGGAGGCACTGGCAAGGAGAACAATGGGGGGTGCAGGAGTAGTGGGAACACCTAGAGAGAGCCACTGGGGAGGTGATAAGCCAATGCATCAGGGTGGTTAACAAAGGCAGGAGAAGGAAGAGGCCACTTTGGTTCTCACTAGAGGTGGCAGAAAAAGTCAGGGCTAAAAGGGAGGGGTTCAGGAAATATAAGGAGACTCAACAGGAGGAAGACCGGGAGGTGTACCTGAGGAATCTAATGGAGGCAGGAAAGGCTGTGAGGGGAGCAAAGGCACAGACTGAAGAAAGGCTAGTACAGACAGTTCATCAGCGACAGGAGGAAGGCCAGGGGAGGGATTGTGAGGCTAAAAGGTGATGCAGGAGAATGTGTGGAGGGGGACATGAAAAAGGCAGAAATACTGAACAAATACTTCTGTTCAGTAGTCACTGAAGAGGGGGAGGAACAGGGCACACATACTGGTAAACATGAGGGAGAGGGGAGGTTGACACAAGTCCATTCCCAGTGAAGAGAGTCCTGGAGGAGATCACAAAACTCAAAGTGGACAAAGCAATGGGATCAGATGGCATACACCCAAGGATACTGAAGGAACTGCAAAGGAAGTTTGCAGCAACTCTGCAGCCATGTTCACAGTCACTCAATACTGGAGTAGTTCCGGAGGACTGGAAGCAGGCACATGTGGCACCTCTGCACAAGAGTGGGAGTAAGGAGGAGGCAGGGAATTATAGGCCAGTCAGCCTCACCTCAGTAGTGGGTAAGATCATGGAGACACTGCTTAAAGAAAAAAACAGTGGCACACTTGGAAGCCAGTGGGGCCCAGAATCCAAGACAACATGGATTCACGGCAGGCAGGTCATGTCAGACAAATCTGATTGATTTCTCTTGTCACCCAGTCATAGAAATCTATCAAGGGGGGGCAGTAGATGTCACCCACCTAGATTCTAGCAAAGCCTTTGACACCGTAGCACACAAGAGGCTGGTTAACCAGATGGTTAGTCTGGGGATGGGGAACAAGGTGGTAACCTGGGTTAGAAACTGCCCAACAGGCAGGATGCAGAGGGTGGTGGTAAATGGGATCCAGTTAGGTGAGAAGGGGGTGACCAGTGGAGTATCTCAGGGATCAGTCCTGTTTAATGTCTTCATTAGTGACATTGCAGTGAAGCTAGAGGGAAAGGTCTGCCTATCTGCAGATGACACCAAAATCTGCAACAGGGTGGATACTCCAGAAGTGTTAAAGAGGATGAGAAGAGACCTGGAAAAGCTTGAAAGCTGGTCTGAGGTGTGGCAGCCAAGGTTCAGTTCCAAGAAGTGCAAAATAATGCACATGGGAAGAGGAAACCCTGAGGTAAGCTAAAAACTGGGGGGGGGGGGATTGCTGAAGATCACCAAAGAGGAGAGGGACCTGAAAGTCATAATTTCTGATGACCTAAAGATGTCAAAGCAGAGTACAAAGGCCATAGGGACGGTCAATGGCATGCTGGGGTGTATAGGCAGAGGTATCATTAGCAGAAGGTGGGAGGTGGTGATGCCTTTGTACAGAATGCGGGTCAAGCCTTACCTAGAGCACTGTGTATAGTTCTGGAGCCCACACCTTTGTAAGGACACTGGCAGGCTGGAAGCGGTCCAGAGGACAGTGACTAAAATGGTGCAGGGATTGCAACATAAAACATGAGAGAGACTCAGGAAGACATCTTCCAATACAAGAGTTGTAATTGGACAACAGGGCATGACATGAAATTGGAAGGAGGCAGGTTACTGGGAAATGTAAGGAAGTTTTTCTTCACATAGAGGGTGGTCGACCCATGGAACAGAGTGCCACAGAAGGTTGTGGGAGCAAGCACAATAGAGGGTTTTAAACATGTCTGGACAGGCACAGGGGAACATTAGAGGTGGGAAGAAGGGGGGGGGAGCAGCCATTGACCAGTTAAGAGTCAAAGGCCACAAACTAGTGTAGGGTTAGGGCAGACTAGATGGGCCTGGCAGTCCTTATCTGCCGACAATTTCTATGTAAGCAAGCAAGCAGAAGCAAGAGGAAAAACAGACTTACATGGCCTTCAAAAGAGGTGACAGAATAGATAAACACTAGAAGGGTAGCTCAGGAGATGCAGAGGAAGGAGGAAAGGGAGATGTATCAGGGGAAACAGAAGGAAGCAGGGAGAACAGTACAGAGCACAAAGGCGCAAACTTGAACAGAGAATAGCCAAGGCGGTAACGAAAGTGGGACAAGACATTGTTTATAGGCACAGGTACGTGAGCGAAAAGTAAAACATCAGGGAGGACTGTAAGGTGAAAAAGGGAAGGTGGGGCTGCGCAGAGGGGGACCAGGAAAAGGCAGACATCCTGAAATAATAACTCTGTTCAGTGTTGAGAGGAAGAAGGAAGGGCCACAAGAAGTAACAGAAGCACCGGAGGGAGGGAGGAGGGACACCAGTCTGTTTTCAGAGGAGAGAGTCCTGAAGGGACTCACTAATCTGAAAGTGGACAAAGCAATGAGGTCAGACAGGGTGCATCCAAGGGTACGGAGGGAGTTAAAGGAGGTACTAGCTGCCTCTGACAGTCCTACTTAACAACTCACTGGAAATTGGAGTGGTTCCAGAGGACGGGAGGAGGGCAGATGTAGTCCCACTTTACAAACGTGGTAGCAGGGAAGAGGCTGGCAATTATAGGCCAGTCAGCCTGACATCGACAGTGGGAAAGTTAATGGAATCACTGCTGAAGAAAAGGATTGTGGATTATCTTGACTCTAGTAGGTTACAAGATGCGAGGCAACATGGATACATGGTGGGGGGAGGGGGGCAAATGTCAAACAAATCAGATAAATAGCTTTGACTGAGCAACCAAGGAACTAGATCAGGGTGGAGTGACGGATGTAGCCTACCTGAATTTAAGTAAGGCTTTCGACAATTGTCCCACACAGGAGACTAGTATGCAAATTGAGCAGCTTAGGAGTGGGTTCAAAGGTAGCAAAACTGGGTAAGAATTTGAATAAGGAATAGGTGGCACAGGGTGGTGGTAAACGGATTTCACTCCGGGAAAGGGAAAGTGACCAGTATGGTGCCTCAGAGATCAGTGCTGGCACAAGTCCTCTTTAAATGCCTTTATAAGTGACACTGCAGAAGAGCTGTAAGGGAAGGTCTGCCTCTTTGTGGATAACAACTAAATCTGCTATAGGATGAACAGTGACCTGACAAAACTTAGAGGGGCCAAGGACAAGGCAGCTGGACTTTAATGCAAAAAAAATGTAAAATAATGTGCCTGAAGCACAGAAACCCAGGGGCGAAGTACAAAATGGGTGGGGTGGTGCTGACGACCACCGAGCAGGAAACAGATCTCAGGGTAATCATATCTGACATCCTAAAGGTGGCCAGGCAGTGCAACAAGGCAGTAGGGAGGGCTAGTGGGATGCTGGAGTACACAGGGAGGGGAATCACCAGAAGAAAGAGGGAGGTGGTGTCACCTCTGGATAGATCATTATTAAGACCCCACGTAGAGTACTGTGTCCAGTTCTGGAAACCACAGCTCTGGAAGGACAGAGTGGAGGCAGTCCAGAGGAGGGCAACTAAAATACTACATTGTCTGCATCAGAAGTCCTATGAGGAGAACCTTAAAGACCTGAATATGTACACCTTGGAAAAGAGGAAGCGGGGAGATATGCTAGAGACCTTTAAACACCTCATGGGGGCAAATAAAGAATGGGTGGGACATTTTTCAGAAAATAAGGTGCTCATAAATAAAGGGATATGCTATTGAAGAAGAAGGGGGGACAGATTCAGGAGAGATGTGAGGAAGCACTTTCTCACAGAAAGAGTTGTGGATTCCTGGAACAGCCTTCCAGGAGAGACAGTATGGGCAAAAACAGTGGTAAGGTTCAAGAATATATGGAATGAGCATAAGGGAATCTTAGGGGAAAGGAAAGCAGAGGGAGAATGGGCCAAAGATCAAGCAGGATCTGCGATGATACTGTAGGTACAAAAAAATAGACAGACTAGGTGGGTCAACCAGTTCTTAGCTGCCGACAAATTCTAAGAAGCCCTTCTAGTACTCACCAATTTTTTTCTAAATACTATACCTCGACCCAACAGCTGCGACTCACTAAACTGCGCATTGGTGACCTATAACAGGTCCAGTACTAGTATAGTTAATGGACTATCCATCCCACTGTGAGCTGTTGCTGCTGACTAAAAAATGTGCACTGAAGAAATATATGAAAAGGTTTTGTTACCAGTAAACACAGATCTTCAAGTGAATCTCATCCATAGAGTCACACCTATGAAACTGTAAGCTGTCTGCCATCAAGATCACTCAGGAACCTCTGCCTAGCTTGGGCCACACACATTGACTTATGTTGTCACCACATATATAACGTGGGCAGCCCCATACTGCCTCAATTTCCCACTGGAAACAAGCTCGGAGTTGTACTATGCTAAAAGAAATGGAAGACCAGAACCCCAACAGGCCAACAGGAGAGACAATGGTTCCGGAATGAAAAAGCCCATTTGAAAAATACAAAAAAGCAGAACAGCTGTGGAGGAAGTCATGCATCTTCTAGAGTATGCCACCTGAAATACCAAAGGGGAAAGTGGGAGAATGAGCTGTGGCTCTATGGAGGAGATTTGCTCGAAGCTCTACTGCTGCTGATAAGTAGCAGAACCATCTCCTTCGAGGACCTCTCCTTCCATAAAGCCACACCTATAGAATGATTCGCAAGCAGTACAAAAACAGTAGAGTGAGAGGAAGGCCAGGCAGAAGGGTGAGATAAGACCCCTAAGATAGCAGGCCTTGGAGGATGGCAATGCCAAAGACCACCTGTCTTTGGGACACCAGGCCTAAAATGTGGTGTTAAAGGGAATAACAGCGATGGGGGGGCAAAGCAGCAAGATGGCCACAATGCTGTTTTGCTCCATAGGTTCCGTGTCTACTTCGGCGTTTATAACTCCAGTTAAACTCCCTTATTTTCTTATGGTTTTAAAATAGTTGAATGAAACTCGTGTCATTTTAGCATTTGGATCTCAAGTCTGAGTTGGTTTTCATACTCCGCCGAAAAGAAAAGTACAGTTGCATAAGAACTTACCATAACAGTAGATCTTAGAGAAGAGCTCTTGCAGCAGGCAATAACCATAAGGACTATGCCACTAGGCATCAGGACCCCACAAAAACCTTCTAGCTAGCAGTCTGCAGCAGGGGACTGCCCTCAACGTCAGCCAATGATATAAAGGGGGTGGTCCCCAACCCCATATCAGTTCTCCCGCTGGAGACCCAGAGTATAGGATGGAAAGAGAACTGGGCAGGTTCTTGCCGAAAAGTTTAAACGGCAGAGAGAAAGTTGGGGGGAATGAGGGAGGAAAAGCAGGGCCTGCTGCAAGAGATCCTCTCAAAGATCTACTGTTACAGTAAATTCTTACATAACTGTGCTATCTTACTTCAAGTGACAGCTCTTGCAGCAGGCAAAAACTAGAAGGACTGAGTACCAAGCAATCAAGGGATAAGGAATGGGAAAGTCAAGGAGGCGGCTGAAAAGAACCAGCTAGATGCTCAAGAAAGGAGGCCTTGCAGAACTGCAAGGCCAAACCCAGCCATATGTCTGGAAGCTACATCCAAGTTGTAATGCTTGATGCTCTCATTAGGCTTGATCATAACGGCAAGAGAGGCGGTGACTGTGCCTTCTATGTAAATGACTCACTGCATCACCAAGCCCTGTTTGCGCCCTCCCTAGACTATGGTACCCAAGCCCTCTCAATGAAACTCTCCCCAGGTCCAAACCGTGCTCCTCTTACTCTCACCATCACATACATCCCATCCCGCAGCCAATCCCCTGCCTGTAAAGCACTCTCCAACTACCTAGCCAGCTACCCCCACAAAATGGAGCAAATCCTAGTTAGGGATCTCAACATAAACTGGCTGGCGAGCTCATCAACACACACCAAAGATACCTTTGCTGCGTTAGATATGACCCAACTGGTATCCCACTAATGGAACCCACACCCTATTAGATAGCCTGCTCACTAATCTGCCCACCATATTACCGACCTGGGTGTCCTACCCAACGCCTTAAGCAACCACTCCCAATCATCTTCAACTGGTCCTGTCAGCTACCTAAACCACCAACAAATATCACCTTTAGTCATCGACTACACCCAGGAGGCATAGCCAAACTCAAACAATATCTAATTAACTGGGACTGGTCCCCTATTTCCCAAGCCCAGCACACAGATGATGCATTGCACTACTTCACCAACACCTCTAATACCACCTGTGATGCTTTTGCACCGACCATCAAAGTGACCACTAAGAAACGTAGTGCCCCCAGATCACCCCAGAACTCAACAGTTCAAAATGCGTGACAACCTCTGGCATCATGCCACTGCCTCCGGGTTGCTAAGCGATCGCAGGCCTATAATGCTGCCTGCAATAAGTGTACCTGGGCAATATGCAAGACCAAGGCAGAGCACTACAGAACTGCCCTAGCCACCACCTGGGGTAGCACAAGAAAGTTCTAGGATAACATCAAGGAGCTTAATAGTAATTCCTGCTCTCCCCATCCCTCTCACAACTTAGCGTTAACAGTACTACCACCACAGACACACTTCACATAGCTAACTGCCTCAACTCCACCTTCTCAGACCTCAGCTCAGTCCTCCCTAGCAACTTTTTCGATCCAATTCAGCCTACCCCACTGCCCAAGCTCCTCTACCCCCCTTCAAACTCAGAGTCATTACCCCTACAGAAGCAAAAGCCTACCTGTCCAAAGCCCTCCAAAGCTCCAATTACTGCAAAGATGCCTTCAATATGCATATCCTGTACCTTGCGCTAGACTCTTATCTCCCCACTCATGGACCTTCTAAATCTGTCCCTGCGCCTGGGTCAGTTCCCAACCTCATGGAAGACGGCAGTGATAACACTAATACTGAAATGTGGTGGCAGCTCCCTCCCGAATTACCAGCCCATCTTTATTTTGCCCCACACTTTATAAAACCCTTGAAAGTATCATGGCCAATCAGCACACTGACTACTTCCTCACACAAAACCTCTTATATAGTGAGCAGCGTGGTTTCAGAGCTGGGCATAGCACTACAACCGCCCTCACAGAATTCGCCAACTCCCTGCACTCCACACTTGACAAGGGGCACCTTGCAGGGGCCATGTTTATAGACCTCTAAAAGGCCTTCAACACAGTTTCTCACCCCCTCCTTCTTAACACATAAATTGGGGTCTCATTGTCCACTCTCATGGTTCTCCAGCTATCTTTCATCTTGAACCCAATGTGTTAAAATTAATACCACCACATCTACTATGCTGCCTGTGCGCTCAGGAGTTCCCCAGGGATCTATTCTAGGTCCCCTGCTATTCAGCATCTACCTCAAGGCCCTGCTTAAATCCTGCCCCGGCAACCTTCTCCTCTATGTGGACGACGCTGTTCTTTACGCCGCACATCCTGATCCTCGCTCTCCCCAGTATACCTTACAAAACTAGTTCTCTCAGACTAAACACTGGTTTGCTGAACACAGATTGGTGGTCAACATTAAAAAAACTAAGATGATGCTCTGTGCCCACTGCCAAAACAGATCAAAGGATTTCCCCCCTGGAAATACCCTATGCCTCTCTCATCCCACTGGAACCAGTCCAAAAGTATAAGTATCTGGGTATTACATTTGACTCTTCCCTCCCATTGCATGAACACATAAAAATCCTCACCTCTGCCACCAACACCAGCACTAGTCTCCTATACAGACATAAAGACTGCCTGCTACCTGAAGCACTTCACCTAGCCATTACCTCCTCAGTCTTATCGCTGGTGGACTATGACCTCACAATCTATGCTGCTGACGACCCTATGGCACTTCATCAAATATAAGCAGTCATCAATAAGGCCTGTCGGCTCCTCTCTCATGCCGACAGAAATACACATACCTGCACCCTATACACGCTCATCAATATCCTTTCCCTAAAGGAAAGACTATTATACCAAACCTGTCTCTTCACAAAATAATCCATCTGTGTATAACCCCAATAGGTGTCATGGCTTCTCTTCAGGCAGCCATCATGTCAGCATCCACACGGACCACCCCAAAAACTATCTGGAAAGTGCCTAGGGTCAGGACCACCCTGGCCCAACGATCCTTCCCCCTTAGAGCTCCATCCTGGTACAATGCCCTCTCACTGGCTGTCACATCAATCACCAATATAGGTCCTTTTAAAGCTGCCTTAAGGGCCCATATCCTCTCCTCACATCAATGCTAGTGTAGACGGTAACCTATGGATCCTGCACCACGCCGCTAGGCCATGGCAGTCGACAGCCCTCACTATTTCTAGCCTACAGGCTCCTCACCTCCCTCGGTTACCATATAGTTGCACTGGACTATGAATGCATTATATTATGTATAAGACAAGGCTTCCCTGGGGTGGCTTACTACCAATTCGTATCATGCATTGCTTTAGCTATCAGCTGCACAGGTCTTAACCACTCAGATAAATATGTTGATAGCTCTGCCCTGTTTTAGCTACCAAATGTATAGGTATTAACCAGTGCTCACTGTACTTATGCTCTGTATAATTGCTCACCCACATTTATTCTATGTATGTCCCGTATGAATGTCTGTTTTATTCTGACGTGGAGCCTTTTGGAAACGCGTCTATGACTCAAAGGGTTATAATTCTGATTTCCTAAATAAATAAGGTGTGAGCAGAGCTCCAGGTAGCCACTGCACAAATGTCTGCTGTGGAAGCGTTCCTCAAAGACGCAAAAGAAGTCACCACACCCCAGGTGGAATGGCCTCTTACCGAACCCGGTAAGGGCTTATTGTACTTGTCGTAGCAAAAAGAAAAAAATACATACCATAGTAATCATCTTTCTTCCCAGTGATGCTCAGACATTCATAACTTTGTGCAGTCATCCTGATGGGTTGGACTGCCCGGAGAGATGGAACACATGCAAATGATGGAATTCTTTGCACGTGAGCATCTTTCAAATACTGCCTCTACCAACTGTAGTGTTCTAAGCCCTTCAGATTTGTAAGAAGCCTGAAAGTCAGGCAACATGGAAAAAAATTTCTATAAATGATTAACTAATTAATAAACATTTTAATAAAACATTTTTAGGATTAGCCTAACAAAAACCTACTTGAAAAAACCTCCAAGGGAGGAGCTATATCTAAATATAATAATGGTGTTCACCATAGATTGAGAAAAACTATTTTGAGAGACAGAAAACTCTGGTAAAAACTCTGTCTAGCATAGAGAAATGTACCCAGAAGGGTATGGCTGTGTGGCACTAGCATGCGGAATGCAGAGGCTTAAGTTCTGGAAGGGGAGGAAGGAAGGGAGGGAGTTATGAATGTCTGAGCATCACTGGGAAGAAAGAAGATTACTATGGTAAGTAATTTTATCTTCTAACCCCAGTAATGCTCAGACCATTCATAACTTTGTGCAGACTACCAAGCAGTACACCCCGGTGGTGGGCACAGAACTTATTTTTGGAAACAGACTTTGCAGGACTGCTGTGCCAAACTTGGCGTCACTTCTGGACAAAATATCCAAATTATAATGCTTTGTAAAGGTGTGTACTGATTTCCAAGTAGCTGCTTTTACATGTCCAACAATGGTACTCCTCAGCAGCTGCAATAGTGGCAGCTGTTCCTCTTGTTGAATGAGCCCTCAGCCCAGCTGGGGACTCTTACCTGCTTTATTATAGCAGAATTGAATGCACTGGACTATCCACCGAGAAATGGATCTTTTTGAGGCTGGTTTGCCCATTCCAACATCCCCATATGTAAGGAAAAGTTGTTTTTTGTCTTGCCTATGGCCTTTAGTAACCGTCACGTAGTAGCTGAGAGCTCTTTTCACATCCAGACTGTGAAGCCTTCTTTCACCACAGCTTGCATGGTCTGTGAAGAAGACAGGCAAAGTGACTGATTGGTTCAGATGGAAATCTGAAACCACCTTGGGAAGGAATTGTCTGTTTGTTCTGAGGACTACTTTATCCCTGTGGAAGGCAATATAGTCCTGGTCGACACAGAGAGCCTGAAGCTCACTGATTCTTCTTGCTGAAGTAATTGCTACCAGGAAAACTGTTTTCCAGGTAACATACTTTAAATGGGCTGTAGCCATGGGCTCAAAGGGGGGTGCAAATGCATTAGGCCTTTGAAAAATCTTTTGAAAATGGGATTTGATGCTACAGATACCCTTGTCCTAGGAGACAGGTATGCGGATACTGCTGCAAGGTGGACACTCAAGGAACTGGGTTGCAGACCTTGTGAATGCAAATAAGTTAGATAATCCAACACCACTGAGACCCCTGCATCATTTGGGGTGAAGTTCCTAGTAGAGCACCAGAAAGAGATTTTTTTTCCACTTAGTATAAGTTTTCTTAGTTGAAGGCTTCCTGTAACCTTTCAAAATGTTTAATACAACGTCAGAAAGGTTCAAGCCTGCATACTCTAACTCCTCAAGCGCCATGCTTTTAGGTGAAGAGACTTGAGATTTGGGAATAACAATGTTCCCTGATTGGAAGTTAGAAGATTGTGCCTGAGAGGCAAACTTATTGGCCTGCTCACTGCCATGGAGAGCAGAAGGGAGTACCACGGCTGCCTGGGCCAGTCTGGAGCTATCAATATCAGAGAAGCTGAGAGGGATCTGAGTTTCAGTAGCACCCTGAAAACCAGAGGTAAAGGGGGGAATGTATAGAGAAAACTTGCCCGACCAATCCAGCACCAAGGCATCCAGAGGGATTGTGCCCTGGGCTGGTGGCCTGCAACAGTACTGAGGTAACTGGTGGTTCTGGTGGGATGCGAACAAGTCTATCTCTGGAACGCCCCACCTGTTGAAAATTACTTGTACCACCTGCTTGTTCAATGCCCATTCGTGATGGGACTGACTGATTCGACTCAGTGTGTCTGCCAAGATATTGTCCTTTCCTGGCAGATGGATGGCTTGCAGGGACACATTTAAAGAATATGCCAGAGCCCAAATTCTCATGGCTTCTGTGCATAGGGGACCTGATCTGGTGCCACCCTGCTTGTTTACGTAATACATCGTGGTGGTATTGTCTGTTCTGACCTGTACCACCTTTCCCATTACCAGTGAAGAGAAAACCTTTAGCGCCAGCCGCACTACTCTGAGTTCCAGCAGATTTATATACTGGAGGGACTCTGCTTCTGATCAAGTACCCTGAGTTGTGTGTTCCCCTAGATGGGCACCCCAGCCCAACAGGGATGTATCTGTTGTGAGGATTAGTGAGGGAACCTCCTTCTGGAAGGGGACTCCTTGTCTTAGGTTGGATTCCTTTTTCCACCACAAGAGGGCTTGTAACAGGGGCCTTGTCACTGGAATGAGCTTTGAGAAGGGGTCTTTTTTCTGACTCCAATGAGTCCTGAGGTGAAACTGGATGTGTCTCATGTGAAACCTGGAACCCTGCACTGTACCTGTGGATGCAGCCATATGACCCAAGAGCTGCAGGAATTGCCTGGCTGTTTTGTGACCATGCAATTTGAAGGAGTTTGCTATGGCCTGAAGGCTTTGCACCCTGTCCAGTGGTAAAAAGGCCCTGGCCTGCAGCGTGCTGATCTCTGCCCTATGAACTGTAAAGTCTGTGTAGGGGCAAAGACAGATTTTTTCTGGTTTACTATGAAACCCAGAGATTCCAGAAGATCCTTTGTAAGCTTTAGAGAGGTTGTGACCTGCTCTGGTGATTTGCCTACTATCAGCCAGTCGTCCAGGTATGGAAAGACAGTCACTCTCTGTCTTCGAAGAAATGCCACCGCTACTGCTAGGCATTTTGTAAACATCTTTGGTGCCGAGGAAAGGCCGAATGGTAGAATTGCAAACTGATAATGACGTGATGGGAGTCTGAATCTGAGATATTTTCTGTAAGATTCCTTTATAGGGATGTGGAAATAAGTGTCCTGTAAATCCAGAGATGCCAGCCAGTCCCCTTTCTGGGTTACTGATAGAATCCGAGCCAAAGTGACCATTTTGAACTTTGGCTTTTTTAGGTGCTTGTTTAAAGCTCTGATATCCAAAACTGGCCGACACTCCCCATTTTTCTTTGTTGTTAGGAAGTATCTAGAGCAACTACAAAATCACACATGCCCCCACAATGCAAAGCACCATGGGCTGCATATGCAAATCACCACAGAGTGTTATGCTGGTCCAACTTTAAGCAGAATTGCATGGTGCCGACAGGCCTCTCACACAGTTTGCAAAAGGTGCTAACAGAAGACATAGACACGTGTTTCGTCCTACCAGGACTCATCAGTATGCCTCGTCTGTTTGACACCCCAGTGGAATGGACCAGCTACCCCAAGGCAGTGTGCCTGGGATATATTGTGGTGAACCCATTAAAATAAAAACATTTAAAGACAAAGAATTTCGTGTAAGGTGAGAGTCATTTAGTATTATTGAAGTTAGAAGATACAAATCACACATGCCCCCACAATGCAAAGCACCATGGGCTGCATATGCAAATCATCATTTATTTTAATGGGTTCACCACAATATATCCCAGGCACACTGCCTTAGGGGTAGCTGGTCCATTCCACTGGGGTGTCAAACAGACGAGGCATACTGATGAGTCCTGGTAGGACGAAACACGTGTCTATGTCTTCTGTTAGCACCTTTTGCAAACTGTGTGAGAGGCCTTCCGGCACCATGCAATTCTGCTTAAAGTTGGACCAGCATAACATTCTGTGGTGATCTGCATATGCAGCCCATGGTGCTTTGCATTGTGGGGGCATGTGTGATTTTGTATTTTCTTGAAACTTGGCTTCCCAGCCAAATGCCCTTTGGGGTAACCCTTGCCTCAGTGTTTATGCACAGAGATTCTTTGTCTTTATCTGGAGTAAAAACCACTTCCTCTCAGGGTTGCAGGGACTAATTCCACTGCTTTGAGCTGAAGCAGCTTCTGGACCTCTGCCTCTAGCAATGAGATTTGTGCTAGAGGTGGGGAGGTAGAAATCCTGGGGTTTTTTTAGAGGAAGAAATCTGAACTGCAGAGACAGACCTTTGCCCACTACCCCCAGCACCCACTTGTCTGTGGTGATGGTTGACCAGAGGGGGAGGAAATGGGACAGTCTGCCTCCGACAGGTAGGGAGGAGGCGGCTTGCATCTCAGGGGTTCTGCTTAGGCTGGGACTGAGGTTGTGGCAGAGTCCCTCGCCTAGAGCCCCTTCTACCCCTACCCCTTGAGTAGCCCTGAGGGGGGTACTGCTGGTATTGGGGCATGGCTACTAGCTGGAAGAAAGGTCGTGATAAAAAGGGACGACCCCAGCCCCCCTTCCATAGGGCCTAGTGGATGAGGAAGCTCTGTCCCTAGCAGAGTTACTTCTATAAGTAGCCTTATATTCATCCACTTTTTTCATATAGGCCACTGTGGACTCCCCAAACAGCAGGTTTCCTTCCAGTGGGAAATCCAAGGCCTTTGACTGAGTATCCTGAGTGAGGTTTGTGGCCCTAAGCCAAGCAAACCTCCTCTGAGCCACTGTATTAGCCATCCATCTGGCTGCAGTGTCATTCAAATCAGCAACCATTTGGAACTGGTACTTGGCCACCTCCAGCCCAAACCTGGCAGTTTCTGCCAGGTCATCTGACAAGGGTGGGTTGGCCTTCATGGACACTGCCAGTACCGACTGCCACAGAGATTTCTGATACTGGGCAGCATAAGATTGAAAAGTGGCCTGTCTCATGGCCAATGAGGCTGAGAGATGGCCCTTTTTGGCCATACTGTCCAGTTTTCTGGAGTCCTTGTCCGGAGGGTGTGAGGACAGAGGGACCTTAGCCTTATCACAGGCAGCTTGCTGTATAACCCCTTGATGATCAGGGTGGGAGAAAAGGAATTCAGCTCCCTCCCTGTTTAGCTGATATTTTTATCTATTCTCTTATCAATAGGAGGAATAGAGTTTGGGGTCTGGAGGAGCTTCATAGCATCCTTCTTAAAGAATTTATATACTGGAAGGAGGAGGGCTTTTGTGGGTGTTAAACCCATCATACTGAAGTACTCAATCTCCTCCCCATCTTCCACTTGCTCTGTTGTGTTGATATCCAGAGCATCTGCCATTCTTCTTACAAAAGAAAAATGGGAGGAAAAATCCTCAGACACTCTGGGAGGAGAGCCAAATTCCTGCTCAGGGGAAACCTCTGGGGGAATAGGTTCGTCCTCCTCATAAATGTCATCATCCCCTTCGAAATATTGTTGCTCCAGAGCAGGAGGCAACACAGAAGCAACCTGGGGACCCTGGGGAGGGGCAGAAGGCTGAGGGATGATCTTTTGCAGAGCCTGGATAACTTTGAACGCCTGGGCTATGTCTTGAGCCGAAGGCATGACAGGCTAGCGCAGAAGTCCCTGGTTTAGCAGGAGAGGGTTCTGCATGTTTGAGCTTTTTTAATTTCTTTGAGGGAACCGGGGAGTCAGCCGGTTCTTTCCCTCTTTTTGCCCCTTTTCCGCCCGTATCAGGGGCAGGGATAGAAGCACTTGTCAATTCAACTGCAACAGACTGGGGTGTCAGCTGGTCAGAGCCTGAGGGACCCCTTGGAAACTTTTTGTGAAGCCTTTCAAGCCGTTTTTCAACAGTTTTTTCTGGGAATGTTTTGCATATTTCACATTCCCGGTCCAAATGTTCAAAACCCAGACAAGCTACACATAAGGTGTGCTTATCTGCCTTGGCAAACACATCTCCACATTTCAAACAGTTTTTAAAACCAGGTTCACCGGTTCTCTTTTTAGGTTTCTCAGTCATGGTGAAATACAAAATGAAAAACCTCAACCGCTAATACTCAGCACTAATGCGGTTATTAAAACAGCTTAAAAAGCTTTCACTTTTTTTTTTTTTTTTCTGCGGTTGGTTCAGGAACCGATGGAACCGAGAAAGGAGATGAAATACGAACCGGTTCAGCGTCTCTGTAACCGATGAAAAACGGTTACAAATAAAAACTTTAAGGACCAAATTTAAATGAAAATGAATAAGTTTTTTAGTTAGAGAACCAAACAGAGTTATACTATTTCCGATCCCACGGTTATACCGAATCATGAGGAACCGAGAAACAACAATTTAAACAATAATAACCAATATAACTAACAAATTAGTAGAGGCAGTAAAAGAAACTAAAAATACTTATGTTTTTAAGCTTTTTTCTTTCTTCTTCACGCGAAAGAGGGCGACAGAGACTCCGAGCGACCAGACTTTCAGGCGGAGAGAAAAATCTGAAGGGGGTTTAGAACACTACAGTTGGTAGAGGCAGTATTTGAAAGACGCTCACGTGCAAAGAATTCCATCATTTGCATGTGTTCCATCTCTCTGGGCAGTCCAACCCATCAGGATGATTGCACAAAGTTATGAATGGTCTGAGCATTACTGGGGTTAGAAACAATGCAGTTAACTAGCCACTGAGACAAAGTTTGTTTGGTAATTGATGCTTACTGAATCTTGGGAGTGAACGAAACAAACTGATACATTTTCCGGAAGGGAGCAGTGCAGTTGAGGAAAAAAAACGAAGCACCCGATGGACGTCTAGAATATGCAACAGTGCCCCCCCCCCCATTAGAATACTCAAGGTAGTAAACAGGTAGGTGGATGTCTTGACTTAGGGTGAATTCTGACACCACCTTAGGCAAAAACTTAGGATTTGTATGTAAGGCTACCCTGTCCTTATGGAAAATTAAATAAGGCTCATTGCAAATCAGAGCCTAAAGCTCTGAAATTTTTCGAGCAAAAGTAATTGCAACCAAAAAATGAAAATTACGTACCTACTGTAATTCTTGATCTTCCTGTATATCTTCACCATTCATCACTGGTGAGTATACACCTGTGGCACTATGACCCCACGGGAGCTAACAGCTTACAATATTTTTTGTTTGGGGAGGAGTTGGCGCCGCGGCCCTCGAGGACAACGCACAACGTGCTGCTCAAGCATTAGCCAGTAACTGACACAGACTCCTCTTCCACCTCAGTTCTGTCCGCTGGAGAGAGTGAAATTAGCAGTACAGAAAAAATAGAGGATGGGGCAAGGAAGCCCTAGAAATAGTGAAAAGGAAAGGATATAAACAAAAAGGAGAAAAAACAGACACAGAAGGAGAGAAGTTACCCAAGGGTGTGGTTTAGGAGGGGGCACCAACCACTGGGCAGTCCTAAGGGATAGAAAGGTGGGAAGGGTTTGGAAAAAGAATCAGAATAAGAAGGGATAGCAGAAAGGATTCGAGACCCCTTAACACCCCACTCTACCAGAGAAAGGAGTCAAGGTTGCCTCCACGCTTACCTTTACGAGATGCTTCTTTATGGGGAGATCTGTCTCAAACTGAGGAGAAATCAACTGTTTTGAGCTACAATGGCTCGAGAAAAAGACCCTGAAGCAGGAAAGGAGGTGCCTGACTAAATTCCCAGGGAGTAGGGTGTTGGGGTCTCTAAAATTGTCTTAGGCTACTAAGGCAGGGACAGAGTCCACCCCAAGACAAAGGACCTCTCAAAAGAATTACATCCAGGAGTTGATGACCCGGAAAAAATACCGACCCAGGCAAAGGAGAATGGTTTCTGGAAGGAGAGGCACTGTCCTAGGTCAACCAAATGATTTAAGGAAACAAGGGGGAGGTCCTCGGGTCCTTCATGCCCACAGATGTAAGGGTTCTAAGGGCCGAACTCTTGTCTTAAGGAAAGACAGAGAGAGAGAGAAATAAAGAGGGACCCGAGGGGCCACATATCAAGGGGAGACCCCACTTATCCTCCCCTCACAAGGAGAACAGTTCCAGAAGGAAAAGAGTAGGGAAGCAAGGGCTTACCCCAGCAGGTCCCCACAGAGGAGTAGACAAGCAGGGAGGAGGTACTGCTCAGAGGTTGAGGCACCAGAACAGATGGTGGGCAGGAAGCAGTGATGAATGGTGAAGATATACAAGAAGATCAAGAATTACGGTAGGTACATAATTTTCATAGCTTCCTGTATGTATCGTCACCATTCATCACTGGTGGGTGAGTACCAAGCCCCCCCCCAAAGGGGACCTGGCACATCCCTAAGGGTAGACATTGCCTCATCCCTCTGTGGGGGAGAACCACAGGGGAAGAAGCCCCTTACGGGCCAGGAGAGGCCGGAGACTGATCAGAATGAGACAGGGACTCCCAAGACCTTGGAGCAGGAAAGCACTGTGCCAATTCCCGTCTCACCCTGCGGAAGAACAAAATGGGCTCCTTGGAAAGGGGAGGCAATCATCCTAAGCCAGGCCAAGGGTGACAACCTAGAAAGGCAAAGCCATGCTGCCCATCTCTAACAGACTGCAAATCCTGCCAACCTAGATGCTATCTTGTTAGTGTCGTAAGACACTCTTGAAAGATGCCTCGCTATCTCTAGGCCAGAAGCAGAAAGACAGATGGCCTGCCTGGTTGCCTCTGTATCAGGCAAAGTGACTAGGAATTGTCCCAGCACCATCCATAAGTGTCTAGAACAGACAGCAATATGAGCCTGATGTGCCAAAATACACAAAATGAGACACACCGAGGAAAAAATACTTCTCCACCAGCGGTCAAACTCAGCCTAGTCAGACTCCAGGGGGCAGTCGTGTCTCAGGCGATGATGCCCAGAAGGTGTATCCAGTAACTCTATCCCAGAAGTGGGAACAGGCAGGGAGTGTGGAGATCCCAGGAGTAAAAGATACCTGTGTCGGCAGTTCCTCTGGGCAGGAGGGGGGGTAGCTGGGGACTGCCAGACCCGATGGGACGTTTCCTGAAAAGGAATGGGCCACAGAGGGATAACACTATTCTCTGAGGAAAACTCTCCTAGGAGAGCAAGCGTCGCATGGGCAGGATCACAACCTCCAAAAGGGGAAATGTGGAGTCCCTACATCAACCTCAACAAGAATCACTGATAGCTGGTGGTATCAGCGTTTGAGGACAAGTGGACCGAGGTGCCTTCTTCCACAGGAGAGGAAGACGACGAGACAGAGGAGCTCGGTTCAGGATTGGGTGCACAGGGGGTTTTGGTCTTAAAAAAAAAAAAAAAAAAAAAATCGCCTGGTCCAGAGTTCTAAGGTAGCGAGGGAAGGCTGCAGCTGAACCCCTGAACTGGTCCCATGACAAGGGTTCTGTATGACCCAAAATGCCGGGGAGAGCAGATGGTTTGGGTAGAGGATCTGAAGATGGAAGAGAAGACTGGCAAACCAGAGGAGGATCCCTGCTAAGGCTCCGGGAACGTTCACGCAACCCCTCCTGGAGGGTGGGGCTGTGCAACAAAACCACAGGAGGTCGCTCAACCGTGCAGGTGCGTCCCAAGTGGTGCCCCAAAGAAGAAGCCCCAGAGTGAGGAGACCGAGGCCAATCTGGCCCTTGTGGGTGGCCCCTAACCCCACCAGATGCAGGCCCTCCCTGCTGAGAAGAGCGAAAATGCAAGGGATCAGCACTGCGGCTCCTACCAGAGCCACAAGCAGCTCTGAGAGACTTCCCCCAGGCCATCCCAGGCACTCTCAAGCCCCCCCCCTTCAGAAAAGGACCTAACCCTCGTCTGTCCTTGGGGCACTGAGGGGGGGCAACACCGTAGGAGCCACAGGTGTCTGCAAACCTGTCCTAGCAGCCCCCAAGTCAACCCTAAACAATGGAATGGATGCTGCGCCATTCCCATCTTCAACACTAGAGGCGCCAACCTCAACTCGGCATCAGGAGCAGTGCTGCTTTCAGACCCGGCACCCTCCTCTGAACTTGATCCATCACAGGCCCCTGCCATGGCATAGAACGCATGGCACCGGAGATGATGCAACGAGAATCCCTGGCGCTGCAAGCGGTGCTGGAGGACTCAGATGGTGGCCCCAGAGACACAGCCAGACACAGGAGGAGAAGAAACCCACAAAGTCATGTTGCTAGGCCTAGAAGGGAGGTGATGCCCTTCAGAGCCCAACAGCTCCTCAGACGGGGGTGACCAATCTAGGTGAGAGCCCTCCTCCTCCGAAGAGGAAAAAAGCAGGGAGACTGGGAGAGAAGTCACCCCTCGCACCCTACCAAGTTCAGAACCGCTTGCAGCACCGAACGAAGGCCATGCCGCACCTTCGGTACCGCCCTGCTCACCAGCTCCTGAAACAGTGCCAGGAGGAAGAGCGGAGCTGGCGGATGGAGTCCGGGACCCCACCAGTACAGATCCAGTGTGTAGCTCAGATCGTGACATGAGAGTGGTCATGGCTCCGAGGAGGCCGACAATCGAGAGGGGCACTCAACTGACCCCTCCGGAAGAGGCCGACTGTCCACCCGACTCCTCTAGCGAACCGGAGACACCAGCGAGGCTGGTGTCATCAATGGCTCGCAGCCCTCCGGTACGTGTAGTAACGGAGGGCAACCCAGGGGAAGGATCAAGAGATCTCGCCTTGGTGTCCTGGGACCGATGGTGCCCTCTGAAGGTAGGAGGATTCCAACCCACCTTCAACGCGTGCGTTTCGAGGACATGGCGGTCCATGGAGAAGCACGTGTCACAGTTGTCCATGTCATGCTGTGGACCCAAGCAAGAGGGACATCGATCGTGATGGTCCGTTATGGATATGTACTTGCCACAGGGGCACCGACGCATAGCAGCATGTCCCGCCTTGAATTCTGATTTAGGCCCCGGACTGAACATGATCGACCGCACACAGAAAGAATAAAACCAAAAAATGAACTCGGCACTGTAGGAACAACAATAAAATAAAATAAAGATTGGTCTCACCGGATAGAGGAGTCCATGGTGTCGAGTATGAGAGAACTTCGGTGACGTCGAACTAAAGGAACTACATAGCTGTCTTCAGCTCCCACGAGGTGCACTAATGATGCATCGTCCTCGAGGGCAGGGCCAGCCTTGGCACCGACTCCTCCCCCAAACAAAAAAAGTTGTAAACTAATAGCTCCCGCGGGATTATAGCGCCTCCGATGTATACCCACCAGTGCTGAATGGTGAAGATACATACAGAAAGATTAACACTTTCCACGACAGCATAGCTCGCAATCCGCAGCTAGTTCAAACTGGGGGAGCGTGAGCTTATCCAACATAAAGAGGAGATCCCATGAAGGGACATGATCTCAGATGGGAGGCATTAGGTGCAAAATGTCCCACAAAAAGGTAGGGGACACATCCAGTTGAGTGAGAGTCTTATCCTCCACCGGTGCATGATACACCGAGATGGCGGAAAGGTGCACCTTGATGGAGCAGTAGCTCAGGCCCTGCTCATAAAGAGACGAGATACTCAAGCATGGAGTTTGGAGGACAAGAAAAGGGATTAAACTGGCATGCCGTAGCCCACAGGAAAAACCTTTTCCATTTCTTGGCATTAGTGGATTGAGCAGTTTTCTGGCTGCCACTAGGAATCACAGAATCATAAAACTTGGTGGCAGAAAAGGATCCACCGGCCCATCTAGTCTGCCCCTTATACTCATCCTCCCTCCCTCCCTCCTCTGGAAAGCCCCTCCCCCTGCTATACAGCCCCATGACTGTCCCATGCTCTCTTGAATCCATCCACAGTTTCAGCCCCCACTACCTCCTCTGGAAGTCTGTTCCATGCCTTCACCACCCTCTCCTTGAAGAATCATCCCCTCACACTGCCTCTGTATTTTCCTCCCTGAAGTCTCAGGCTATGCCTTCTAGTTACAACCCCTTCGTTCATTTTAAATCAACATCCTTCCTTTACTTTGTTGATCCCCTTGAAATATTTAAAAGTTTCAACCATGGCCCCTCTCTCACTTCTAGTCTCCGTGTACAGATCCAATTCCTTACACCTCTGCTCATGTGTCTTCCCCTGCATACAATGCAGCATCCTGGTTGCCTTTCTGTGAACCCTCTCAATCCCGTCTAGGTCTTTTCGTAGATGTGACCTCCAGAATTGGACTCCGTATTCCAGGTGCAGTCTTACCACGGCTTTGTATAGGGGCATCAGTACCTTCCTCCTTCTGCTAGTGGTGCGCCTGCCAATGTAGCCAACATCCCAATGGCCTTCCACGCCGCCCTGCTACACTGATTTCCCACCTTAAGGATACACGATATTATAATCCCCAGATCCCTCTCCTGCTCCATATCTTTGATGTCCTCCCCACCAAGGGTGTAACTTGCTTTCGGGTTCCTGCAACCCAAGTGCATCACAGCACACTTTCTGGCATTGAATTTCAGTTGCCAAGTCTCAGCCCATCCCTCCACAGTCTTCAGGTCCTGCCTCATGTCCTCCACCCCCCTGTGGTATCCACCCTATTGCAGATTTTTGTATCATCAGTAAACAGGCATACCCTTACCCTCAGCCCCTCCGCTATATCGCTGATGTAGATATTAAAAAGGTGGGGTCCCAGTACTGACTGCTGGTCACCCCGCTTGTCACCTCCCCGCCCCCCCCGTTCTGGAGTACACACAGCTTACCACTACTCTTTGGCTTCTGCCCGCTAACCAGTTCTCCACCCACCTGGTTATTTTCACACATATCCCAACACTTTCTAGCTTGCTCATCAGCCTTCTGTGCGGGACGGTGTTGAAGGCCTTATTGAAGTACAAATAGGTACATCCATGGGGCTCCCCCCCCCCCCAGTCGACCACCTGCATCGCCCAATCAAAGAACTCAATAAAATTCATCTGGCATGACTTCCCTTTTGTGAAGCCATGCTGCCTGTCATCTTGCAAGCTACTATCCTCCAGGTAGTCCACCACCCTCTCCTTTATGAGCGCCTCCATTACCTTCCCCACCGCTGAGATTAGGCTTACTGGGCGACAGTTTTCCATCACCTCCCTACTACCCTCTTTGTGCAGTGGCACCATGTGCACCCTCTTCCAATCCTCTGGCACCCTCCCTGAATCCAGAGACAAACTGAAAAGCCTCGTCAGTGGGGCAGCCAACCCCCAACTCCCAGATCACCCTCAGGTGCAGCCCGTCTGGCTCCATTGCCTTATCCACCTTCAAGGAAATCCACTACCTTGGGGGAAACCCCATATCTAGCCATAGCTAAGTCTGCAGGAGCCACGCATGAAGATGCAGGGACTTGAAGTCCGGATGGACTAAGATGCCCTGATTCCGGGAGAGCAAGTGCGAGCTCAGAGGCAGGGAAATTGGAGGTTCCACTGCCAGCTGCTGAAGTAGTGGGAACCAAATCTGCTGAGGCCAAAAGGGAACTATGAGAATCATCTCTGCTCCCTCTGCCTGTAACTTCAGAAGCACTCTCTGAAGAATGGGAAAGGAAGGGAAAGCGTAGAGGAACCTCCCTGTCCAACAGGGAGACAGGGTATCTCGCCAGAGAACTCCAGGCCCTGGATCTAACAAGCAAAACCTGGGCAGTTTGGTGTTGAGAGGGGAAGCAAAAAGGTCCAACTCTGGCCGGCTCCATCTGACAAATAGCTGGTCTGCCACAACTGAAGGAGCTCCCTCCTGTGAGCCTCGGACTGAGACCTGCTTAGGCTGCTGGCCAAGACATTTTGGACACCTGGAACATGAACAGTGGTGAGCTCGAGGCAGTGTTCCAGTGCCCAATACCAGAACTTCATTGCCTCCCTGCAGAGGGGGTAGAAGTGAGTCCCCTCTGCTTGTTGATGTAAAAGACGATAGACATGTTGTCCATCTGAATGAGAAGAGGGCCTGGAGATATGTCCGCATGAAACGCCTGCAAGGCATTCAGGACTGCTCGCATCTCTAGAACACTGATGTGGACAATTGCTCATCTGGTGACCAGGTCCCCTTGGTCTGCCTGGTCTCCAGATAAGCACCACAACTGAGCCCCAAGGCATCTGGTCAGAACTCGTCTCGGGAGCTCATGTCGGAAGAAGACCCCTGTCAATAGATTGAGTGGGTCCAACCACCAGGTAGGTGTCATGCAGACTTGGTCAGAGACCAAGACCGGCTGATCTAGGTCATTGGACCTCTGGTCCCACTGTACCTGAGCGTCTACTGAGGGACCCTCATATGGAGGACAGTCATGGGAACCGCAGGGATGGCTGCCGTCATGTGACCGAGGAGTCTCAGACAGACTTGGACCGAGACATGAGGAGCCAAGGATACCATTCGGGCCTGATCCTGAAGGCGATCCACCCTGTCTGGGGGAGGAAAGCCTTGCCCTGTACTGTGTCCAGGACCATCCCTATGAACTGGGGTCTCTGGCTGGGCCATAGGGACGACTTTGGGATATTTAGGGTGATCCCCAACTCTCGGAAAAGTGTAAAGGTGTCTCAGAGAGTGCGAAGAAAAAATTACTCACCTTAGTAATTGTGTTTCTTCTAATGGAGTCTCGCTGTATTCTGACAATTGCAGTTAGCTCCAGCCTTTGAACTGCCCCGGAGAGTATAGGGTTAAATTTCTATGCAGGGCATAGAATGTAGAGCTTGAGCTTGGTTGAAGACACTGTCTACAGTACTCTGAATCCAAACAGTCACATTCTTATGAGCTAAAAACTCACTGAAGTATCAGAATGTGGAAATTGTAAAACTTCTACTAGCAACTAACGGTCTAGGTTCCCAAAGGAAGACTCAAGTCTGGAAACCCAAAAACCAAACAAAAACCAGGTAATAAAGCATAACAAATTCTTAATAACCAAACTAAAGCACCCAACAGGAAGTATGCTGAAGACACCCCTGGGGTGCAACACTGCACCTGCCCACCCACTTCCCAAAAACAGGTTCTGAGAGGGGAGGCAGGGAGGGAGGTCAGAATACAGCAAGACTCCATGAGAAGAAACACCATTACTAAGGTGAGTAATTTTTTCTTCAAACAACATGAAGTCTTGCTGTATTCTGACAACTGCAGACTACCAAACAGTACCTCCGAGGAGGAGGGACAGAACCTACTTTGGGAATAGGCTCTGAAGCACTGCTGCACCAAATCTAGCATCACTCTGAGCCTGGATATCCAGGGAGTAATGCTTGGTGAAGGTATGAACTATTTTCCAGGTCACTGCTTGGCAAATTTCTAACAAGGGAACATCCCTGGCTGCAGCCACAGATGCAGCTGTACCTCTAGTGGAATGAGCCCTCAGGCCTGAGGGAGGAATTTTTCCCAGTTTCTCATAACAGAACTGGATACACGACACAATCCACCTGGCAACAGTTCTCTTGGTGGCAGATTTGCCCTTACCTACTTCCCCATAAGTGAGGAACAACTGGAGGAGGTCAAACCTGTGACACCTTGTACGTTCTATGTAGTAACTAAGGGCTCTTTTAACATCTAAACTGTGTAACCTTTGCTCTCCAGAGGAAGCATGATCAGTGAAGAACACAGGAAGAGACATGGATTGATTCAAGAGGAAATCAGAAACCACTTTGGGTAGGAACCTCCTATTGGTTCTAAGGACCACCTTGTCCCTATGGAATGAGATGAAGTCCGGTTCAACTAACAGAGCTTGCAATTCACCGATACGTCTGGCAGAGGTAATAGCAACCAAAAACACAGTTTTCCAAGTCAAGTACTTGAGCTCTGCTGAGGACATAGGCTCAAAAGTGGGCTGCATAAGCTGAGCAATACAGATATTCAAATCCCAGGCAGGAGAAGGATCCCTAAAAGGAGGATTGGTATGAAGCAATCATTTGAAAAATTTACAGAATACAGGATGAGATGACAGAGAGGAAGGCTTTCCCACTGACAGAAAAGCAGAAACAGCTGACAAATGCACTTTGAGAGTAGTTGGTCTGAGGCCTAGACCATTAACATGAACCATATAATCCAGAACTGTAGACAATTCAGCAGTGTCTGGGGATATATGCTTCTTGGAACACCAAATGCTGAATCTTTTCCATTTGGAGTTGTAACTTTTTTCTGGTGGCAGGCTTTCGAGAGGCTTCGAGAATTCTGGAACCCCTCTGAACAGATGCAAATCTGCATATTCTAACTCTTCAAGAGCCATGCCTTGAGATTGAGGGACCGAAGATTGGGGTACCAAATCCTCCCATGAGATGAGATTAACAGATTGCACTTCCTGGGGAGAGACAGGGGAAGATGGACTGCTAGGGACAGCAGCAGGGGGATACCATGGCTGCCTGGCCCAGTCTGGAGCAATCAGAATTAGTCTGCAGGACTGTGACCTCATTTTGACCAAAACTTTGAACAACAGAGAAAAAGGAGGGAAGGCATAGAGGAATTTCCCTTCCCAGTTCAGAACCAGAGCATCCAGAGGGACTGAGCCCAGTACTGGAGGTCTGCAACAAAACAGAGGAAGTTGGTGATTGTCCGGGGCTGCAAAGAGATCCATCTCTGGAGTGCCCCACCTGGAAAAAATCACTTCTAGCACCAGGGGATCCAGAGACCACTCATGATGGCCCTGGGAGATTCTGCTCAGTGCATGTGCTATTACATTGTCCTTTCCTGGAAGGTGGACTGCAACTAAGGATGTCTGCAGAGAGTAAGCCAGAGACCATCGTTTCATGACTTCCGTGCACAAGGCCATGGACCGAGTGCCTCCCTGCTTGTTGATATACCACACAGCGGTGATGCTGTCTGTCCTGACCTGTACCATCTTGTTCTACACTGACTGAGGGAAGGCTTGCAGAGCCAGGAACACTGCCCTGAGCTCCAAAAGATTGATATGCAGGAGGGACTCTTGATGGGACCACTATCCCTGGGCTGCGAGAGCCCCGAGATGGGCTCCCCACCCCATCAGAGAAGCATCTGTGGTAAGGACCACAGAGTGGGGCTCACTGATGAAAGGAACCCCTTGCCTGAAAGTGTCCTGATCCTGCCACCACTGAAGTGCCTGGATCAGAGTCTGAGTCACTGGAACTAGTTTGGTAAGAGAATCCTTCTTTTGGGACCAGAAGGACCTTAGATGGAACTGAATGTCCCTCATTTGAATCCTGGCTCCTTGGACCACTGCTGTAGAAGCTGCCATGTGACCCAGAAGCTGAAGGAAATGCCTTGCTGGTCGAGAGACCAGAAGACGGAAAGAGGAGGCCAGCTCTGAAATGGCTGTAACCCTCTGCATGGGAAGAAAAGCTCTTGCCTTGACTGTATCCAGCTCTGCTCCTATAAAAGTAAGAAGCTGTACAGGTTCGAGAACTGACTTGGAAAGGTTGAGAAGAAACCTCAAGAAAGTGAGCACTTGCTGGGTCACTTGGAGGTCTGACTTGTCTTGGTCTGGGGACTGTCCCACAATGAGTCAGTCGTCCAGATATGGAAACACTGCAGTCTTCTTCCTTCTTAAAAAGGCCACCACTACTGCCAGGCACTTTGTGAACACCCTTGGAGCTGATATTAGGCCAAAGGACATTGCTCTGAACTGATAATGGCCTGAAGGCAATTCGAATCTGAGGTACTTTCTGAGGGAGCACCTGATGGGAATGTGAAAATAGGCATCCTTGAGGCTCAGGGAGGCTAGCCAGTCCCCTGGCCTTAGAGAGGGAAGAATTATTCCCAGAGTCACCATTTTGAACTTTGGTTTTAACAGATGCTTGTTCAAATATCTTAAATCCAGGATGGGTCGCCACTCTCTGTCTTTTTTGGGGTAAGGAAATACCTGGAGTACAGACCTTTGCCCCTGTGTAGGTAAGGCACCCTCTCTATGGCCCTTAGAGCCAAAAGAGATTAAACCTCTGCTTGCAAGGCAAGGAATTTGGAGGTGCTTGCAGGTGGAAAAGATCTGGGCCTCAGCTTTGGAAATCTTTTGAAGCTGAGGACCAGTCCCTAGCTTACCACTTCCAGGACCCATTTGTCTGAAGTAATAGACTTCCAGTCCTGGATGAAGTAAGCCAGCCTGCCTCCTACTGGTATGGGGAGTCGACCGGGCTGACACCTCAGGGTGTCTGCTTTGCAGGAGCCTTAGGCTGAGGGGTGGATGCAGGCTGCTCATCCCTCTTCTGCCTCTCCCTCTAAAGAACCCCTCTGGGAAAAGGGAGAAGAGGCCTTCGCTTGGTAGAAAGGCCTGTGAAAAGGCCTGCCCCTGCCCCTGGCTTGCTGCCTTTGAGGAGCTGCCTGCCTTTCCTTGGCCCGTGCACTCCTGTAAGTGGTCCTGTATTCATCCACTTTCTGCATGTAATTCTCCGTCTGCTCCCCAAACAAAGAATTACCCCCCCACAGGGAAATCCATGGTCTTAGCCTGGGTGTCCTGTGAAAGGCTAGTACATCTAAGCCAAGCCATTCTCCGAAGAGCCACAGATGTAGCCATGACTCTTGATGACACATCATTGGATGTCCACAGCAGCATTAACCTGAATCTTGGATGCCTCGATCCTATCAGCAGCCACCCCCAGCTCCTTGGTCAGCTGTGGGGAAGCCTGCTTAGCCAGTGCCAGTACAGTGTCTCATCTGGACTTCTGGTATCTGGATGTATAGGCCATATAATTAGCCTGCCTGAGTCCCAAAGAGGATGCCATGTACTGCTTCTTTGCCATGGCATCCAACTCCTTGGAGTCTTTATCTGGAGGGTATGAAGCCAAGGGGATGCCTACCCTGTCACAGGCTGCAGCCTGCACTACCCCAACATGGCTGCATTGCTGGTAAAGAAACTCCGTATCCGAGCCTGACAGAGTATACCTCTTGTCCATCCTTCTGTCCATAGGAGGTATAGAGTTAGGAGACTTTAGAATGTTTTGAGTCTGCTTCCCAAAAGACTTATGAAGGGGAACAGACAGTCTCTTGGACTCTGGAATATCCATCATTTCAACAAAGTCAGGCTCTTCTTGGTCCTGCACAGCCTCTTCCATAGAAAGCTGAAGGGTTTCTGCCACTTTCCTGTAAAACAGAAAGTGGGTAGGGGACTCAGAAAGCCTAGGAGGGGAAACACCAGAAGGTCCGTCTGGGTAGACGTCCGGTTCTATAAGCACATCCAGACTTTCTAAGCACTCATCATCATAATCCTCACATTGTTCACAGTCTCTCTCCTCAAAATCTGGTTCATAAAAATCTTCAGGGGCATAATCCTGAAGCGGAGGAACCAACCAAACCGAACCCCTACCAACCAGGACCGGACCGGTCGGAACCGGATGAAGCGATTCCACAATCCAAATCGCTCAGGCAATTTCTTCCACGGTCAGAACATGGAGTTCTGAATCCGAAACAGCAGATTTTTCCTTTCTTTTCCTTTTTGTAGGAACTGACCCCTCAGGATCAGTTCTCCCCTTGCCCGAAGAAGTATCGCCCTGGTCAGAGGGCACTCCTTCTGGTTCGGTAGTAACCAAACCGAGCTGGCCTTCCGGTTAGCGGATTTCAGCCTCCTTCTCCCTAAGTCTACCTAATCTCTTATCCAGGGTAGACTTGGGAAAATTCTTACATATTTGGCCGTCTGAATCAAGGTGGCCAAACCCCAGACAGTAAACACAGGTGGTGTGGGGATTGGCCTTAGCAAAGACCTCCCCACACTCTTTTTTTCTTGGGTTTCTCAGACATGGCCATCCTAACCAAACTGACCCTTTTTTTTGGCAACCGCCAGGCAAGACTCTCTTATCAGTTTCTAACCATGTAAAAGGTGTTTGAAAAAACTCTAAAAACACTTTTTTTTTTTTTTTTTTAAACCGATAAGAACCGGTAACCACACACTAAAATTATTAAATCAAAAGACCTAAAGGATCGGTTCAGCCGAACCAATCAGGACTTTTACAATTTCCACAATCAAAAAATACTATCCAAGTACTTACTCTACCGCAGACAGAGTGAACCAAATTGTGGTAAAATAATTTGGAAAACCGAGACTTTAACCGACACTTTAACCGAGTCTTTGAAATGAGCAACAGGAGAAATCTCCGGAATGACTGTTCAGTGAAGCGGAGTAAAGAATCTGACGGTTTGGATTCAAAGTACTGCAGACAGAGTCTTCAACTGAGCTCGAGCTCAACGTTCTATGCCCTGCATAGAAATTTAACCCTCTACTCCCCGGGGTAGTTCAAAGGCTGGAGCTAACTGCAATTGTCAGAATACAGCAAGACTTCATGTTTAAATCAGCTGTTCCCTCATGAGAGCTGTCAGGATCCAGTTGTCTAAACTCTGGGAGTGGAAGTTAGGCCAAATGGCAAGGCTAGAAACTGAATTTCTGCCCTGGAAGAGGAAGCGCAAGAACCTCCTGTTAGGCTGTAAAACTAAATGTGCAGGTACGCGTCCTGCATATCTAGAGAGCAAAGCCAGTCCTTTTGGTGCAGAAGGGGGATCAGATCTGGCAGCGTGATCATCCTGACCCGTTTCTACTCGAATTTGTTAAGGGAACTGAGATCCAGGATGTGCCAAAGGTCCCTGGTCTTTCTGGTAACTAGAAAAAAGTGGGAATAAATTCCCTTTCAGGCCCTCTTTTGTAGGAGGGCCTGAATTTCTCCTTCGATTGGGGGGACATGAGAAGGAGGACAGTGGGAGAACACTGGTGGAGTTTGCGGAGGCATTTGCTCAAACTCCAGAGTATCACCTCTCTCTACGAGGTGCAACACTCAGAGGTCTGTTATTCTGCTCCAACCCTCGAGATGGAGGGAGAAGTGAACCCCTACAACTTCCTCCACTGACTCCGCTGGAGGAGGGGGTTCTGACAAAGAGTCATTGTGTTGCTCCAGGACTAGGCAGAGGGGCCTGGGAGGACTTTGGGGCCCAAGAGACAGAGCTTCCAGGAGTCTGGGAGGTTGCCTTTCTTTTGTAGCCTCCCCTTTGCTTACGCTGGTTTCAGGGCTGCTGACCAAAGGCCTTCCAAAATGGCCATTTCTTAAAGGGTCTTTGGTCTCCCCCTTATACATTTTTTGGATGGATCACATGGACTTCCAGCAGTCTTGGAGACAGGTGATCAGTTTCTCTGTCTCGTCTCCAAAGAGGATGGAGCCCTTGCAGGGGAGGTCCAAGATGCTCGACTGCAGATCTTGGGAGAATCCCGAGACTCTTAGCCAGGCATGGCAGCCAAGGCAGATGCCCGAAACTGCTGCTCTGGCTGCCATATCCATAGTATCATATGAGGCACACAGAACATGGGTGCCTACATCTGACCTCGATTTGAGGAGGTCCAGGAGCTCAGTTTTCTGTGTGGAGTCTGGAAGGGCCTGAGCGATCTCCATACCTTTCTCCCACAGGGCATTTAGGTATTGTACCATGTGTGTGAGAAAGTTAAGGGACCTGATGGAGCAGATGGAGGATGAGTAAACATTTTTGCCAATCTGGTCGATATATCTGGACTCTTGGTTGGGAGGCTGAGTACTCAGGTGTTTAGGCTTCTTCGATCTATCGTGAGCAGCTGTAATCACCATAAAGTCTGCCATGGGGTGTTCCGCTAGGAAAGACTCTTCCCTAGGGCTCTATATAGCCTGTCAGACTTCTTGGAGATGGCGGAGGTGGTGGATGGGCGCTTCCTGGTTAACCTTGCGAGGTCCTAAAACGTATCTACCAAAGGAGGCACCACTAGAGGCGTGGGCTCCTTCTGTCTCAGGTACTTTGCCAACCTCCGCCTCTCCGGATTCAGGTCCTCAGTCTCCCATCCATTTGAGGCCTGGATGTGCCTCATGACGATCATGAATGTCAGGTTGTCAGAAGGCTAACTGGGGGGTGTCCTTATTATCCTGGGAGGAAGGGCGACTCAAGATTCAGAATGGTCCAAGCCTGAAGAACTGCGGTTCGTGTCCACCGAGGAGGAGTATGAAGAGCTACAGCAATGTTGGCTATGGGACCGACGCCGCTGTGGGACCGTCTACTGTGAGACTGGGACAGTGGTGGCTGGATGAGCACGAGTACTTGCGGTGACTCCGTCCTCTGTGTGAGGGTCTACCGTGGCGGTCGTTCGGGCTCAAGGTACGGTCCTTAGGAGCAGGAGACTGTTTAGGCTCCTGGTCCTTGTCTTGGTCTGGCTCCAGCTCAGGCTCCACAGTCATGGGCTCCTCGTTGGGGAGCAAGTCTCCTTTGACCTGGTTCCACCAGAAGGAGAAGGGTTTCTGGATCTGGTCCTTGGAGAACTGCGGACCAGATGGGCTGGCTGGCGACTGAGGAGCTGACATCGGCTTACCCGGTATTAGAATACCCACTGTCCAGGGGTCCGGTGTCCTAGGTGGCAGTAGAGGCGAGACGCAGTTAGAAGCCTCGTCTGGCCTAAGGTTAATCGGCTGGAAGCCTCCACTGGAGGTTGAGAAGTCTACCTCGACCAGCAGCAGAGAAAGGGCTGGCAAGGAGGTGGGTGAAGCCTGATCAGATGCCCAGGAAGGCATCCGCTTAGCAGGTGGCTACTGGCAGAGTTCGGGGGGGGGATGCAGCCGTCAACTTGGCCGGGAAGGCACCAGAGTGTGGGGCGGAGGCATCGCGAGCTCGTGTGAGCCTGCCGCCTGCCCCTCACGATGGGGTGTCTTGTGCAAGGCCTTGGATGAGACCATCATTGGAGCTAGGTGGGCAGGAGCCAAAGCATCACTGCCCTGCTTCTTTACTTTATTTTTATTTATTTAGATTTTGTTGACCGGGTAAGTGTACTAGACAAATCCTGACTATTTTCAGGCACAATCTGGGGGAGGGGGATAGAGATGAATGCCAATTGACCTTGAACCAGATTAAGCTGTTGGTGGTATTTTTAGTGAATGAGGAAAATTTGGCCAGGACACCGGGGAAATTCACCTACTCTTTTTGATAAGTGCCATGGGATCTTTAACATCCACCTGAACTACCACCAATCCAGGCAGATGGGACCTCAGTTTAACGTCTCATCTGAAAGACGGCACCTCAGAACTGAAGCACCCCTCTCATGCTGCACTACAGTGTCAGTACTGGGATATTAACCCAAGTGCCAGATGTGGGAACTGAACCCAGAACCCTCTGATCTCCCGGCCTCAGAGGCGAGTGTGCTACCTACTGAGCCACTGACACTGCATACTGCTTCTGATCAGTCCCAGACCCTAAGGTGGAGGGTGACTGTGCTAGTGTGGCCTTCACCTTGAGGGGCATCAGGATAGAGACTGAAGCCCCTGACCCCAATGCCAGGATGACGGTGGGACACTTTGCTGCCAGCTGCCCGGAGGAGTCATGGGCTTGAAAACTTGAAACTAGTGTTAAAGGGAAACCCCAAGCTCCCATGCAGTGATGGTGCAAGATCTTGAGGTCCCCATCAAGGAAACTGTCTACACATTTTTTCTAGCTTCTTAATATTTTGTAGCTTTAGTTTTTATCTGATTGATCCTACAATCCTCCTGCTTGCCATGCAGGCAAACAGTGTCCCCTACTGCCAGCACTCTGAAGACCGGAATGATGGGCTGAACCATGGGAGACATCTATGTGCCTGCACATCTGCCACAAGACAGATATTGTAAAACAATACCTTTTCATGCTTATTCTGCCAATATCAGTTGCACTGAGGTCTGAATGGAGGTGATCCAAGACAAGCTGCACTGGATATGAAAATGGATTCATGAGCGGGAGGCACACCAAATACTGAACAGTTTCCATTTCACAAAATATGTGTACTACGTAGACAGCATAACAGCAACTAATAGATCAAACTGCTCAAGAGACCCCAGAGTGGAACACTGCTTTGTCCTCAGGAGCCGTGCATGAAGCTGCAGGGACTAAAGCTCCAGGTGCAGCAAACTGCCCTAGTCCTGAGATGACAGATCAGGCAGGACGGGGGGAGGGTTAACTGCAATCTGACAGAGCAGAGGAAAAGAAATCTGTCTGGGTCAGAAGAGGCCATCAGTATCAGTGTGGTCTGTCTGTCTGAAGCCTGACCAATACTGCTGAATCTGAGGTTCTGAAGGAAAGGTGTACAGAATCCCCCCCCATTCCACGAGAGGGACAACACTTCTCACCTCAAAACTCCTGCCCTGAAATTGGCAAAAATGTGGTAGTGTTGTGTTGTGTTGGTGTGATTGGGTTAGGGACCCTATTCCAGTCAGAAAATTGTAATGGTGTTATAAGGGAAAGTCCTCACAACCTACTTTCTGTAGCTGTTCGGAAATATATGTGTTTTAGTTTGTTCTCACTGTTCACACCAGCCCCTATAACTAGCCCGGTGGTCTCACTTTTATGGTTGTTGAACTCTCATAGTGTCCGACAGCTGCATTAGCATATGAGAACATGATGTGTCGGCACCCTTTAGACTTCACAGTATGCCTGCCTGCTTACTCAGAATTCAACAAAACAAGTTGCAGCAAGGTGTGCAATACCACATTTATGTTCGTTTAGCTTTATAAACTGTCTTAGATGTATTGCAGGTTTTTTCCCTCTAAACAGCATTCAGTCTATGTGTTTCTAGAGAGTTTTTTCAGGTTATGTGTACTTTCAGCATAGAGCTTTATGGTGCAAATGGGTGCTATGGCACCTTGTTTTCATATACTAATGCAGTTCTCAGGGACAATAAGATTTCAGCAGCCATAACATGGAGACCCCCTGGCTAGTTACAGGGACTGGTGTGAACAGTGAAAACAAACTAAAGCAAACACAAATATCCCCAACAGCTACAGGAAAAGAATTATCCGCTGATGAGGAAACAAGTAACAGTTACAAGATATGCGAGTGTACTACTCCTTTAAACAAATCTACCTTATCATTGAGGAAATGTGTGATTTTTCTTTTTACATATAATAGATTTGGCTGACTATATCCCTCTACGTTTTAAGTGAAAGGAGTCTGGGGTAAGCCAAAGTTTAGTAATGAAATCGTCTTCTTTGTGGCCAGGAGTCAAATTCCCAGCCAGTAGCATATAAGGAGTGGTCACATCGGCCAGCAGGGTGATGCAGCAGCAAAAAGCTCTCTGCTGTGACAGCGTAAGGTGCCCCCAAAAGTACCTCCAGCTCTCTCTCCAGGGCCCTAAAGAAGGGAGTCAAAAACTGGACAGGACCACATGATGTATGTGAGATGTGCTCTAGGTCTGCCACATCTTCTCTAGTAGGATACGTTATGTGTCTTGGGGTAATAAGCGGTCATTGCCGGTGTTCTAAATTACCATAAAAGACGCTTCCAAGCGCTCTCCATTGAAGTGAGCTACTCTAGATGCACGGTGGCAGGTTTTATGCCATAGTTGTTTGAAGAGAGGAATATTCAGCTCTTCTTCCCATTTCATTATCAGAAAGAAACCTTACAGTGTTTTGCTCAACTGCATTTTATCATGCTTTGTTATGCAATTGTTATCCCTTTCCCCGAATTGCACCTGGAAATGAGCCTCAGTTCACTGGTGCCTTTCCCAGTTATCAACATTTAAATTTATACAAAAGAGATTATATGTGGTCCTGGGCCTGTCTGTGTTAAGGTAATCCCATTTCATTACCGTGTCTAAAGGAAAGAAACCTCAGGTATCTAATAAAAATTTATATAAGAGAGAGATTATATGCGCTACCGGGTCTGCGTTAAGGTAATCAACCACTGGATTACTGGTGGATAGGTAGTCGGTAACCGAAGACATAAAAGGAGACTGTCCGCATAGTATCATATCCGAAGATGCTGAAAAAATTTCACTGTTTAGAGTACAAACATAGACTGCAAGTCCTAGAAGGGACAGAGTCCCATCTCAGTCAGTAGCTGATGTAGGTAACAGAGGGAGGCTCTCTCCCATTTCCAGAATGTCTGGTCAAAGTAATCAGGGTGGAAAGACTCCAGGTGTGAAACAGGACACAAAAGGGGAGGCAGTCCAGCAAGTGAAGTCCCCCCCCCCCCCCCAAGAAGTGCCACGTTTTTATTTGGTGTTGCACCCAGAAATAAGTAGGGGAAGGGCTGGCACCCAATGTGCCTCAGTGACGAGAGGAAACAAAGAAGAGTTGCCATAGATGGGATTACGAGTCTGCAAGCTTTAGCCAAAGTGACTCACCACACATCAGTGAAACTTCATAAAACAGTGTTTCCCAGGAAAGTGTCAAGTGCTTTCCTAAAACCGTCCATTGTTTCACAACAGACAATATTGGATGGAAGTGAATTCCAGGTGGTGATGACTCGCTGGTTAATCCAGTCACCTCTCTTTTTTGGTTTTTACAATTTCTCCTTTGAGTTGCATATTATGGTGCCTGGAACTCCTTGCCAGAACCATATATTTTTTGTAAACCAAAAAACTCACAGAGCTCATGATCAGTAAAAGCTTTGCATAGTAAACAAAGATCACCCCTCATTCATCTATACTCCAGACAGTATAAATCTAATGTCTCCAATCATTCTCCATAAGACATATTTTTAAGCTCATGGATATTTCTAGTGACTTTTCTCTGTACTCTTTCCATCAATTTTGTACAAGTTTTATTTTGGGGTGATCAAAATAAGACTGCAGTATTCAAGATAATGCCTTATCATGGCTGTATAAAGTGGCATAATAACAGAGGAGTCTCTGATTTTTTACATGTTTAAAATGCAGCCTAATATTTTATTGCATTTTTGACGGTTTCTCTCGCATGACAATCAACATTAAGTTTGTTAGTCACAATGGTTCCCAAATCTCTTTCCATGTCAGTAACCAGTAAGTCTTTGCTGTCTAATTTGTATATTGTCTGGATATTTTTATTTTTATTTATTTAGTTTTTTGTTGACCAGGTAAGGTGCACTAGCCATAGCAATGACTATTTTCAGGCATGACCTGGGAGGTTACAGAACAATACATTAGAAACAACAGTACAATAATTACAGCACATAATTTAGACAATTTTCAAGGAAAGAAATACAGTATTAGCATGAGAAATAAGCAACAGGGTAGGGTAAAATACGACAGTGTCAAAAGGAATATGAGAAGGCAACACAATAAGTTCAACAGAGCAACATTCTAGAACACTTAAGAGGTGGTTTATACAATGACTATAAACACTATAATAGTCATACAGAATTGATATAGGACAGTTAGGAATAGATAGGAGTAGGGATGCTAGACAGGGGAGGGTAGGATGGAATAGAGAAATTGAGGCAAAGGTAAGAGGAGTGGTTCAAAAGTGATGAAGGTAGGACACTCAAATAATAGGAAGAGAGTGCACAGCATATCAATTGGGTCAGGTTCTGAGACAATAGTTATGGAGGGCAGTGTTATGAGAAGAATAGGGACTAGGGTGGTTCGAAACAAGAGCAAGAACAGGAATCAGCGAGATGTTCACATAGCAATATTTTAACCGAGGCATGGGAAGAGGCTAAGCGTATAGTTAGTGGGAGGGCATTCCAGTACTGAGGCTACGACAGGAAAAAGTGTTTGCACCTTTGGAGGAATTATGTCTGGGGATGTGGACAGGGGCATTGGCTGCAGTGGGAAGGCAATAGCTGGGTGTCTGGTTATGAAATAGGCCCGCCAGGGGCCTGGGTATTTGTGTTCGGATGATATTATCAATGATCGAGCCATACGCATAGGATCTCGATGCGAGAGAGAAAGCCATCCCAGTTCAGAATAAAGAAGGCAGTGGGGTTTCATCCGGCGAGAGGATGACGCATAGCGACAGATGTTGTTGTAGGTGACATCCCACTTCCGAAAACACGTTTTACCTGCCGATGCATGCGCTGCAACCCCATAAGTGAACGACAGCAGGAGTATGCCACGTGCTATGGCAAGCCTAGCTGAAGGGGGGAGCACATAGCTGGAACGGTAGGCAATGCCAAGTTTCATGCTGACTAATTTGCGGGTCAGCTGGATATGAAGATCAAAATTAAGAGACGGATCAAGGGTGATACCCAGATATTTGAAAGAGTGTACCACCCCGACAGATGAGCCATTAGCAGTGCAGACACTTAAATTAGGCTGAGAGCATCTGAGTTTAGGATTGGAACCAAATAGCATGGCTTGGGTCTTAGACACATTTAAGACAAGTTTATGACTGAACGCCCACTGTTGAATTATTTGAAAGTCCTGGAAGAATCACTGGTTGACGTAAATAATGTTTTTAGCAACTGTGTATAACACAATATCATCAGCGTATAGCAGGGAGGCAGTCTGATGGAGGTAAGCAAGCAAATTTTTATTTACAAAAGGCACCCTTCCAAAGCTCAGGGCGCCTTTACACTTATAACATTAAAATCATCATACATCATAAAATAAAAACATACTAAAACAACCATATCAAGTTGAACTCAAAATATCCCTGAAAAAGCCTGGTTATACAAAGTATGTCTTCAGACAATTTTTTAAAACCATCTACGGTCTGGCTATCTCATATCTGGCGAGGTAGAGAATTCCACAGGGTAGGAGCCACAAAGGCAAAAGATCTTCCTCCCGATGTTTTAAGGGATATTGTTTATAAAAATGGTGAACAGCAAGGGACCAAGGATAGACCCTTGCAGCACACCAATATTTATGGTAGCTATGTCCAGTAGAGTGGAGTTATATTTGACTAACTGAAACCTGTCTGATAAGTAGCTGCCAAACCACGTAACGACATTCGGTGAAAAGCCTAGTGATCTTAGAGTAGCTAAGAGTATGGGGGGGTCGACAAGGTCAAACGCTTTAGTCATGTCGATAAAAATTGATCCAGTAAAAAGGCCCGAATCCATGGCCTCACAGCTTAAGGAGCCACCAGGTCACAAGGGCCGTGCAGGAACTGCCCTCCCCCACCCCCGAACTATCCAGGTACGGCAAAAGCTCCGGCAGCTGTTTTCCACCATGCGGCTGTTTCAACCAAGCTAGTTCAATGCAGCAGCAGCAGCTGGTGCCATTTTCAATTCAAATTGTGTTGCCACAGCAATGGAGATAGTTTTTTAACTTGGACTTTATACGATCTCAGCATAGCGTTAAGCGCTTTCTGACTGGAGCCTGAAGAGGACGCAGTGCTTTCTATATAGGCATTTAATCATTTTTATCATTGCTTTAAGAACCTCTGTCCTGTGCCCAAATGCAGTGAGCTAGACTCAGCGCCTTAGTACTAAACTAAATCAATTCCTACTGAGCACGTGTTGCTAGAATCGCTAGTTCAGGGGGTAGATGCTTAAGCACTGTAGCCACACAAATATTTGTGTTGGATTTATTTAACATCTTACTTGTTCTGGCTGAATTTGCTTCTGCACTGAATCCTTATCCTGTTTAAACTGAACTAGCTCAGACTAGGAACCTATATTTTTGTTGGATTTATTTTACATATTTTTGCTCTGTTGAACTGCTTCTACATCAAATTTGTATCCTGTTTAAAACAGAACTAGCTCAGACTAGGATAATTTAAATGATGTATTGTTTAAACTGCGCCAGAACTGAGATTTCTCCTGGCCAGACTAGGAAGTGGTGTGCTGCTTGCCTCGTATGCTAATCTGCTCTGCCATTTCCTTCTGGTCTGTATAAATATTCTCTTACCTCCCCTTCTGTCTCCACAGCTTAAGGATCCACCAAGTCACGAGGGCTGTGCATGAACTGCCCTCCCCAACCCCCAAACTATTGGGGTACGGCAAAAGCTCCGGCAGCTGTTTTCCACCACGTGGCTGTTTCAACCAAGCTAGTTCAATGCAGCAGCAGTTCTTCCCCGCAGTCACTTGGACTGCCCCCACCCACCCCCATACCCTCCCACCCTTCGCTGGTATTATATTTATAGTGGCTCTCATGTAGACACAAATTGTCATCTCCCTGGTTTTCATTCTGCTCCTTATATAAACTAGCCATCAGAAGTCACCGTTTAGCTTCTGGAATCCTAGTTATCTCAGCCAGTGCTCAGCTTAGACTTTTTCCTCAAGCCTCTCTCTCTCTCTCCCTCCCTCTCCATCATCCAGCCCATTAGCCTCTCCCAAATTACGGGTGCAACTTAAGCTGCTACAGTACTGCTCGCTGCATGCCACTAGCCATGTCCCTACTGCTAGATTACCTACTCCTCCTTGCTATCCTAATCATCTGCCACCCACCTCTCCTCTCCAACTTACCACAAACATCCCCTAAACTTCAACCTCCCATCCTGCTGGATCTTAAGGTCCCATTACCATCCTAAATCTTCAACCACCACTCCCCTCAGCCTAACGTGGGTCCACTCAAATGTGCGACCCTGCCCCGTCCTCTTCCCTCCCTCGCACACTTGGATAATTCTACAACTACTCACCTCCCATCATACCTATTACAGCCGCCCACGTACACATACAAGATGGCATTCAACCACTTATTGGTGGCTACAACTTATAGGACACTACCTTACACTATTGCCCTTCTGCTCCTCGCAGCTGGGGACATGCACCCGAACCCAGGTCCCCACCATACCCCCACCCTGCAAAATTCACCTGGACCCTCTCGAAACTCATCCATTACCACAAACACCAGTGGCAGCACCCTCCCAAGTGGCCTGCGCCTCTTGCACCTAAACATAAGATGCCTAGCCCTCAAACTTGACTCCCTCCAGGTACTTGCGACCCACTATGCCCCTGACATCATCATCCTGTCCGAGACATGGCTAAACAAAAATATCTCTGTGCCCTCAGTCTCAATCCCAGGTTACACCATGACCCGTCAGGACAGGGCTAACAGAGGCGGCGGTGTGGCCATTTATGTTATGGCTGAACTACACTTTCTCCGTAGTTATAGCCAAGTCTGAACCTAAAGCCCTTGAACTTATACTGGTTCAACCCTTCTCACTCCCTATTTACACAGCTTGTGTATACTGCCGCCTGGGCAGTCCAGCATCTTCTGTCACTGACCTACTCACACAAATCTCCTCCCTACCCTTGAAGGGGGAATTGTATATTATGGGGGATTTTAACCATAACTGGTTATCTCATTCTCTCAGCAAAACCTGTACTGCTATATCGGCACTAAACCTGTCACTATCCATCACTGAGCCCACCCGCCTAAACCCCCATATCTGGGAACCACTCACTAATAGACTGGGCACTCACCACCCACCCCCACCGGGTCATCCAAACTGGTCTGCTCCCTGATTCCCTGAGTGACCACCACATTGCATACCTGATCAGGAAAATTCACCGCCCCAAATCTGCCCCAAGGTTACTAATCCAACAGTCCTATACATCCCTCAACCTTACCACCATGTTCGAAGACCTAGCCCTTGCAAACTGGACCACATCCACTTCAGTCTGCCCCATTGACAATGTCCTCATACACTTCCAAGACACGTTCCTCAATGTCTGGAATACGCATGCCCCACTGCGTCGCTCAAGGGTACGCAGTAACCACCTGCCTTGGATCACCCAAGAACTTATAACCTGCCAAAATGCCCGTGACAAAGCATGGCGAATGCATAAATCTTTGTGCCTCCCACAAGTCTTCACCATGTACCATGTGCTGCGTAACAAGTGCACCAGAGCAACTCGGCTCACTAAAGCGGAATACTTCAACTCCTCCCTCCAATCAAATTTATTTAAATAGCCCACCAAGTTCTGGAAGGTCATCCACTCCCTCTTCTCCCCTCCGGCTGCAAATCCAACACCACTCCTGAAAGTAAACAACTCACTCCTCTCAAACCCAGGGGCAGTGGCTGCTGAGTTCAACACATACTTTACTTCTTGTGCCTCAACTCTCCTCTCCTCCCTGCCCCCCACTGCTCCACCCGACCCTACCCCAGGAGCCTCGAACACACTAGGGCCTTGCACCTTCTCCTTCCGGCCTATCACACAAACTGAAGCCCTCAAGGCTCTACTGGCTCTAAATCCATCTAAAGGTAATTCCCCCAACAGGCTGGACACCAAACTCCTTCACCTCTCTGCACCAGCCATAGCAACTCCTCTTGCCAGTCTCCTAAACCTCTCCTTCACCACTGCTTCTGTCACACAGGCCTGGAAACATGCTGTTGTCATTCCCCTCCCTAAAGGAGGCTCCCCCTCCTCCACTTCAAACTACCGCCCTATTTCTCTCTCCTCCCAGTCCTTGCTAAACTACAAGAACACCTGGTACTCGCCCAACTTACCTCTTTTCTCTCCGACTCTAACTTCTTCATGCCATTTCAGTCTGGTTTCAGAACGGGCCACTCCACTGCATCCTCCTTGTTAAGACTCACTGACCACCATCCTCTCTGGAATGGATGGAGGGCAGATCTCCTCGGTTATATCTGTCAACCCGCTAAAGCTTTCAACACTGTCTGCCACTCCTTGCTGTTAACAAGCCTCTCGGATGCAGGCCTCACTATCTCAGCCACTAACTGGTTCCGTGCCTACCTCTCAGGAAGAACACAATCAGTAAGAATTGCAGATGCCACATCCTCCCCCCTTCCCGTGACTACTGATGTCCCCCAAGGGTCGGTACTTGGCCCCCATCCTGTTCTCCATTTTGCTCAACAGCCTGCCACAAATCTCCACAACCACATCTGTACACATGTACATGGACGATACCATCCTATTCGCCACCAGCTCCTCCCCGGAAGTAGCATCCAACCTCCAGACAGACCAATAAAGTTCAACTCTGGTTCAGTTCGCACCAGCTCTTTCTCAATGCTAAAAAAACTGCCACCATGTCCTTCGGCACAAGACAGTGGCTATCCCGACGTCCCTCCTTCCACACTCTGGACGAACAACCCTGGAGGACGTCGCTTCCTTCCGGTATCTAGGGGTATGGCTCGACTGTCACCTGACCTTCTCTGACCACACTGACGCAATCATAAAAAAACTACGCCCCAAGCTAGATGCCATCTACATGAACTGCTCTAGCCTCCACTTTTCAGCTAGGTGGGAACTAGTGCAGTAGATGATCCTCCCTTAGACTACTGTGACACAGTCTACAGCACGGCACCTAAATCCATCTCATCTAAACTAGACCCCCCTCCAACGCTTTGTGCCACTTCACTCTAGATGCCCCCCCTCATTCCCACCACTGTGACCTATACCACTCCCTTGCCTTCCCATCCCTCAAAAATCGCCAACAAATGCACTGCTCTAAGTTTGTCTCAAAATTATGGCTTAGTGCCCTCCCTCCTACCTCTCCTCCATACTGCTGTCGCCCCCCACGCCCAGTCCCTTGACACCACCACTAAATGTTCCCAGATGAAAGACCTTCTGGACAAACAGCTTTCACACCAATTCCCGAAACTCTGGAATGCTCTCCCCTCAAATTCATCATCTTCTTCTACCCATTCCCTATCAACTGCGCTGGCAAACTACCTCACTGTAAACTGTGCCTGCACTCAATAAATTAATGCCCCCCCCCCTCAATTTACACTGCCTGACCAGCGGCACTGCCCTATCCTTGGCAGCTGGCATATGCATATACATACATACACACACACACATATATATATATACACATATACACACACACACATATATAAAAATTGCCACTTACTCTCCTACTCTTGTCTCTCTCTGTGCTGCCTAGATTTAGCCCCAAGTGTTAATCTACAGCACCAATCTGTACTCTATGTAAGTAAGTATGTATGTATGTCTGGAAGATGTATGTATACTTCTGGTATACGCTTTCAGCTGACTTACCAATGTTGTAACCAAGTATTACCATTCTCTTCTGTATAACTGTTTAATAGTTATTATGATAACCTGTGTGTCATCCTCCCCTTGTACCCTTCCCCCAGGTTGCACCTGGAGACGAGCATGGTTTTGCTCAGTGTGCCTTTCCTGGTGAATCAATTCAATAAATAAATAAGTATCGGACATGAAATTGAGTAAGGCAATGGTGGTACTATGACCTTTTCGGAATCCATGCTACGAGCTTCTCAAGAATTTTGCTGAGAACAGACAGGATAGCTATAGGCCTATAATTTGCGGGATTTTTACGGTCACCTTTTTTGAAAACCCGGGCGATTCTGGCAATTTTCCAAATGTCCAGAACATGGCTCTGGCATAGGTAGAGGGTAAAAATTTTGGCTAAAGGTGCGGCTATGTAAGGGGCAGCGAGTTTTAGGAGCTTGGGTTCAATGTTGTCTGACCCAGCAACAGCGAACTCGGAGATGCTGTTAAGCAGTCTAAGTACTTCATGGTAAGAGATAGACTTGAAGTGGAAGTTTTGCTCTGGGACATCAGGTAGGGTGGTAAAGTCTGATTGGGCAGGAAAGGAAGAGGTGTAATTGGTGAGGTCAGAAAATTGAGTATTGAAAAAATTAGCAATGGTTCTGGGATTATTACAATGGATACCATTTAGACACATGTCGTTAGGGGTGGGGTCTGGATTCGAGTCAAGGAAGCACTTTATATAGGACCAGAATTTTTTAGAATCCCCATAGGATTTAGTTAATGGATCCTTGCAGTAGGCGCTTTTGGCTCTTGACTTCCCTTTTGCAGGAATTGCATAGGGCTCTATAGGAATTTAAGTCAGCCAGTTGCCCTGTGGCTTTGTAATGGAGCCATCTTTTGTCTCTCTGGCATAGTTTGGAGAGTAGGTCTGATTTTAGCCAATAGTAGGTCTGTTTTTTCACTCGCAGGGTTACAAGAGGGTAATGTTTGCCCTGTACCGCAAGAAAGTGAGTCAGGAAGAGATTTGGAGTGGTCTGGGCGTCACTAGTTATAAAAGGGGGATCCAATCTATAGAGGCAATGTTCAGTAGGAAGGACTGTGGGTCGAGGTGCGCACAGTTTCTGAAGGTAATGAAACAAGACTACGACAGGGAGGCCTAACCTTACCCCATATACAAAAGGTGGGGAAATGGTCAGTGATGGCATCAGGTAGTATCCAGAGGAGATAATATTTCCTTCGTTATTGGTCACTAACCAGTCCAGCAGAGTGCTAGAGTTAGACTGTTTGGCAGTTCTAGTAGGGTCACTGATCATCTGGTGCAAGCTGAAACTTTGAAACCTAGTCAATAATGTGGGTTGAGAGTTACCCAACCAATTTAAGTTGAGATCCCCAAGTACAAGAACCTCATTTCTCCCTGAGAGAAGAGAGGTCTGATCAAAGAGCTCATCAAGTTCTTTCAGTCCGCTGCAAGGAGGGTTGTAGGCACACAAAATATGTAGTTTTTTTGTGCCGAGAGTGAGAAGGTCATGTAGCGCTTCACAGTGGGTTAGGGGAGACGAGCAGATGGCAGAGAGATGGAGGTGGTCTTTAAAATAAATGGCTGTACCACCCCCTCTTTTGGGAGCAGGTCTGTCAAGTCTCAATAGATTGTATGAAGGCAGAGAGCATAGAGAGTCCGGGGTGGAAGGTTTCAGTAAGGCAGATGATGCCAGGCTTGTAGAGAGAGGTCCAGGATTCCAGCTCAGCAAAGTTGTGAACAAGGCTCCTGATATTATGGTGCACCACAATAAGACCTTTGGCATTGGTAAGGGGACTAGGTATATTGTTAGTCAGCCCGGGGTTGGAATGGACATCTCCTGACAGCAGTAGGGCCAGTAGGAGGAGATACCAGAGTTTGCGTCACAGGAAGGGACAAACGGCTCAAGTGTACAGGAGGGCAGTTTGTAGTGCATAGACAATCAAATGGATCCAGGACCTATTTAATAGTAGTGGTGTGGGGTCACATCGGAGAGTTGGCAGCTGGAGAAAATCAGAGTATAAGCAGTCATGGGGCAGATATTTAGGTACAGTCGAGGAGGTCTGAGCAGCAATGGGCAGCGACAGGTGTAGCAAAGCCAAGGAGGGCCCAAGAAATAGCAGTAACATGTAGGGTTTCATTTTTTTTTTTTTTTTTTTTTCCTTTTTATCCCTCCATCTCGCTCTTAGCGTTCCACTCCTTCAGGCATTGCTCATGCCATCCATGCCCCCTTGACCTTGAGTTTGCCCCCTAGAGTGTCTCAGTAACTCCTTTTTCTCCCCTCCTACCTCTGTGGAGCACCTGCACAGTGGGGGTCTGCTTGTGGTTCCTGGACTGGATGGCGTGGAGCGGCCGTCATCTAGGCCCGCTGAGGATTTTTTCAGCTTTTCTCCCTTCCCGTCCCCTCCCCTTCCCCTGAGGACATCGGCTCGGGCAAGTGCGTGCTGACGCACGCCTGCCAAGTGCCTAACAACGTCCTCCCCTCCCCAACTCCAGCCCTCTGAAGCTGCCAATGCCCCGTGAGAGCCGGTGCTCCCACCGGCCCCCAGGGACGTCAGGTGCATACAGCACCCCTGGTAACCCACCCAAGAGGAGGAGGAGGAGGAGGAGAGCATCCGTTGGGATGCTCAATCCTCCTTCCCCCTGCTGACCCAAGTCCGTGCCCGAACCCAGGTCATCGGCGTGATGTGAGGTGTAGCATCCAGCGCCTCAACCCTCAGCGCCACCGGGCCGTCAGCTCATTTTTAGTAAATATAGATACTAGCTCACTGCACCAGTGAATACAGAATTGAAGAAACAGAGTGACAGAGAAATACAAAGAAGACACAGTTTGTCTTAGACAGGTATGGAGATGGGCAGGGGCACAGAGAGTCAATAGGATGGGAGATCGCAGAGGAGGGTGGCGCCATAGTGAATTTAAAGTAGGCCTAGGAGGGGGTGCAGGGTGGGAGAAAAAACGAGCGCTTAGCTAGAGTGAAGAATAGTCAAAATAGGCAATGTTAAGTCTACGCAGAAAGGCGCACCAATCAGCTGTGGCTATAAGACCGGGCTGACCAATCAGAGTCAGCCAGCATAATGCCACGTCAATCGAAGGAAAGTTCAGTTCCCGGCAGTACCTGGAGTAGGGATCTGACTCCCGGGACCAGGAGGGTGGCCGAGGGCTTGATGGCAGGGTCGGGCAGCAGCTGTGGAGGCGGCCAGTAGATCCACCGCAAGGAATCCAAAAATGTATGCCTAAGTGCATTACCTTGCATTTGCTAACACTAAATCTAAGTTTATTTAATTTTGCCCATTTTCCCCAGTCGATCTAGATCTTGTAATAAAATAGTGTCTTGGTTGTTTCTCTGATAATAGCCCCAAGTTTACCATCGTCAGCAAACCTAGGCCCTGTCCACACTACCTTCTCGGTAATGTTACAGATTGACTAAACCGTTACAGGATTTTCTTAAAACAGTTCGCATCCGCATCTGTAACGTTACCACTACCGCTTCTGGATCTGATCTCAAGAACTTCAGAGGTAGTCTTGAGATTGGAATGTGAACCGTTATACTGTTTGTAATGGTTTGCTTACCAGTGCGGATGCTCATCTGGTGGGTGACATGGTCCTCCTTGCTACCAGAATACCGCAATACCATTCTTAAAACCGGTACAGCAAGCAAGGAGAATTACATCAATGCAGATGCAAAAGCACCAGTTTGTAACATTTTCAAAAACGTTACCACTGCAGTACGGACGCACTGTAACAGTAAGGGCTGTAACTTTAAGAACGTGTAGTGTGGACAGGGCCTTACACAGCCAAGAACTGTGTGAAATCTGCACTGATGACATCAATATGTTCAATAATGCTGGCCAAGTACTGACACCTGGGGTACCCCACTGGTCACACATCCCCACTCTGAATGAAAGCCCCCAATAACAACTCACTGCATCCTGTTGGACAACCAAGACTTTGTCCAATTTACAATACCAGGGCAGAATTTAATTTCTTTCATTCTTACTATTAGCTCTCCGTGTGAGACTAGGTCAAACGTCTTTTCAAAATCCAAACAGATTACATCAATTAAACGACCACTGTCAAGTACACATCTTATGGTTTCAAAAAAGTGTAATACCATAACGCAAAATCTAATTGGTTTGAAACCATGTTGTGTAATATCCTCTTCTTCACTTATTACTACGTGTTCATCAATAAGTTCTTTAAAGGGACACTGTCAACCTATTTTTCTTCATATTATTTCTAGTTAAAAACCTACATTTTATGATTGCTTACCTTCTCTAAAATTCATTGATGTTGCTATTTGTTTTGTCTGTCTCCTTGTTTAGCAGAACTGAAATGCATGCTAATGTATATTTATAAATAACCTTGTTTTGTTTACAATCTTACATCTGTTCTTACCCTATACTTCCTGAGCATTAGAAACACACCCAATCAGTGCAATCACTCATGAGGCAGTAGCCTCCTAAACTCACACTGCATCATGTGTGGCTAGACTGTGCTGTGGGTGTTCCCAAGTCCAGGAAAGATGCAGTTGGAGCTGATCAAGGAATTAAACAAACCTGTGTTTGTGTGGTAACACCAGTATGGTGGGCAGTCTGTTTTTTACTTTTTTAAAGAAAAAAAAGAGTCAGACTCAAACTACCAGCTACAAAAGCAATCTTTACAGAATGTTGGCAATCATAAAATGTGTTTTTTAAACTAGGGACACTTTGAGACTTAAGGGGGTTGACAGTGTCCCTTTAATGTATTCCACCATGATTTTACTAAGGATCGATGTAAGACTTATCGGTCTATAATTAGACACATCATTCCTTGAACCTTTTTTAAAGACTGGTGTTACATTCACCTTTTGCCATTCTGACAATACTGCACCTTCCCTCAGAGATGTGTTGAGAAGGCATGAAATAGCGTAGCCAGTTCCTCCACAAATTCTTTAATAAAACGAGGGTGTATCATGTCAGGCCCCGGCGATCTGTTGGCGGAGTTTTTTCAATTTATTAAGTGCCGAGTCTTCAGTTATAGGTGAGACTAATGATGGATAGCTAATAGTATGAGATGGACTATTTATTATGTAGTTATCAATTGTTCCATCTTTCAGTGCAGCTTGGAATATAATAATAAAATGATCACTAAAGACAATAGCTAATTTCGATTAGTTTTCAATCAAAGTAGATTCTTTTTTAACAGGCCACATGTTTTTTTTGGCTTCTCTTTAGGATGCTGACATAACTGATGAATGCTTTTTTGTTGCTCTCTGCATTGCTGGCCATTCTTTTTTTCCTCTTTCCTTTTGGCTGTTTTAATTTCATATTTGCATTTGCTTGCCATATACTTATATCTGGCCCAAGTAGTGGGATTAGGATTTTTTTTTGTAATTTTTGTAAATGTTCTCATTTTTTTTTTATAAAGTTTTCAATCTTTTTACTGTACCAGTTTGGTATTTTACCTAATTTATTTTATTTTTGTATTTCTGGTATGTAAGTGTTAATACAAAAATCGATGTGGTGTTTCAGTAAATCCCATTGTTTCTCCAATTTTTTCCCCTCCATATCATACTTCCAGTTTCCGAAATGTAATTTAATTTTACTGTAATCTGCTTTGTTATAACCAAGGCCCCTGGAATTCTGCAATTCTACGGTTGCGGAATTTTCCACAGAATTTGCATCTTGCCGCAGAATGTAGATAGTGCCACAGAATTCACTGTTTTTGGTGAGTTTTTATTCAAATATACTGTATTTCCATAGTGCCAGGCTTTCTTTCCCATCTTGTTTATCCTGAAGCCCCTCCTCTATGCTCAGCATATGATGTCATTGATAACATCACATCATTTTTAAGAGAAATGAATAAATCATGCTGCAGAAATCAGAAAATGCTGCCACAAAAACCAAGGAGCCCTGCTGCAGAAATCAGAAAGTTCTGCCGCAGAGCACTAGGGCCAGGTTATAAGAAAAAATTACTCACCTTAGTAATGTTGTTTCTTCTAATGGAGTCTTGCTATATTATGACATATGCAGTATAACCCCAGGTTAGAACTGCTCCAGAGGTGAAAGAGTTAACTTTCCATGCAGGGCATGGAATCTTGAGCTCGAGCTCAGTTGAACACTCTGTCTGTTGAAGCTCAAACTTAAACTGTCAGATCTTTACGAGCAAAAACTCACTAAGGTTGTGTGTGGAAGCCGTAAACCTACACTAGCCACTGGCTACTAACTACAAAAACACATTTTTGATCTTGATCCCAAAACAAAGACTCAAGTCAGGGGATTCAAGAAAGAAAAAATAAGCATAACACCTAAGCACCCAAAGGGTGAAAATAAAGTGGGCATCTATGAAGTGCCAACATTGCACTGCCACCCACATCCCAAAAAAGAGGTTCTTACTAAGGTGAGTAATTTTTTTCTTCAAACAACATGAAGTCTTGCTACATTATAACATATGCAGACTACACAGCAGTACCTCCATGGAGGAGGGACAGAACCTACTTGGAAATAGGCTCTGAAGCACAGCTGTGCCAAATCGAAACATCGCTCCTAGCCTGGATATCCAGGGAGTAATGTAGTAAAAGTGTGAACTGTTTTCCAGGTAGCTGCTTGACATATCTCTAGGATAGGGATGTCCTGGCAGCAGCCAGAGACACAGCTGTACCTCTGGTAGAGTGAGCCCTCAGGCCTGAGGGAGAACCTTACCCAGTTTTCATAGCAGAATTGGATACAAGAGACAATCCACCTGGCAATGGATCTTTTAGTGGCAGGTTTCTTTACCAACCTCACCATAAGTGAGGAGCAATTGGAGGATTCGAACCTGTGACCCTTGTGCGTTCTATATAGTAACTAAGGGCTCTTTTGACAGCTAAACTGTGCAATCTCCTCTCACCAGAGGAGGAATGGTCAGTGAAGTACACAGGAAGAGACATGGATTGATTAAGGTGGAAGTCTGAAACCACCTTAGGCAAAAACTTCCTGTTAGTCCTGAGGACCACCTTATCTCTATGAAAGGAGATAAAATCAGGCTCCACTGACAATGCTTGTAGCTCACTTATGCACCTGGCAGATGTGAAGGCTACCAGAAACACAGTTTTCCAAGTCAAGTACTTAAGCTCTGCTAAAGACAATGGCTCAAAAGGGGGTTGCATAAGCTGAGCAATGCAAATATTAAGATCCCAAGCAGGGGCAGGGTCCCTGAAAGGAGGGTTGGTGTGAAGCAACCCTTTAAAAAACTTGGAGAACACAGGGTGAGCTGAAAAAGAAGAGGGCTTACCTGCTGATAAGAAGACAGACACAGCTGCCAAGTGCACTTTTAGAGTAGCTGGTCTCAGGCCCAAGGAATTCAAATGCACCAAATAATCCAGGATCGTGGGCACGCCAGCAGATTCTGGGGAAATATCTTACCAGCACACCATATGGAAAATCTTTCCATTTTGAATTATAAGTAGCCCTGGTGGAAGGCTTCCTAGAAGCCTTCAATATATCCAATACACCTTGAGAAAGGTGTAGGTCAGCAAACTCTAACTCTTCAAGAGCCATGCCTTGAGATTGAGAGATTTGAGGTTCGGATACCAAACTCTCCCCTGGGCACAGGTTAACAGGTTGGGATTCCTGGGAAGACACAGGGGAAGGTGGACCGCTAAGGACATGAGGAGTGGGTACCAGGGCTGCCTGGCCCAATCTGGAGCAATCAGGATCATCTTGCAGGGTTGAGATCTGATTCTGACTAGCACCTTGAAAAGAGGGGGGAAGGGGAAAAGCATAGAAACTTCCCTTCCCAACTGAGTAGGAAGGCATCCAGAGGGACTGAGTCCAACACTGGGGGCCTGCAGCAAAAAAGGGGAAGTTGGTGATTGTCTGGGGCTCCAAAGAGATCTATCTGCGGCTGCCCCATCTGGCAAATACTACCTCCAGTACTAGGGGATCCAGTGCCCATTCATGATGGCCCTGGGAAATCCTGCTGAGAGATCCGCTAGGACATTGTCCTTGCCTGGGAGGTGAACAGCCGTGAGGGAGGCGTTCAGAGAATAAGCCAGAGACCACAACTTCATTGCTTCAGTGCACAAGGCCGTAGACCAAGTGCCCCCTTGCTTGTTGATGTACCACATTGTAGTGGTATTGTCTGTTCTGATCTGAACAACCTTGTTCTGAACAGATGTGGAAAAAACCTGGAGTGCTAGAAAAACTGCTCTGAGTTCCAGCAAATTGATGTGGAGCAGAGATTCCTGAGGGGACCACAGCCCTTGGGTGGAAAGGTCGCCCATGTGAGCTCCCCACCCCAAGAGGGATGCATCTGTAGTAAGGGTCAAGGAGTGAGACTGGGGAGTGAAGGGAACCCCCTGTCTCAGACTGCTCTGATCCTGCCACCACTGAAGGGCCTGGATCAGGGTTCGAGTCACTGGGATCAACTTGGTTAGAGGATCTGTCCTTTGAGACCAAAAGGCTCTCAAATGGAACTGGATGTCCCTCATCTGAAATCTTGCTCCCTGCACTACTGCTGTAGAAGCAGCCATGTGCCCCAGGAGCTGTAGAAAATGCCTTGCTGGTCGAGAGACCTGCAGGGTGAAAGAAGAGGCCAGAGAGACCAAGGTCCTTGCTCTTTCCAGAGGGAGGAAGGCTCTGGCTTCTTCTGTGTTCAGTTCTGCGCCTATGAAGGTGAGAAGCTGGACAGGCTCCAGAACTGACTTTGGAAGATTGAGAAGGAAACCTAGGGATGTCAACAGTTGCTGGGTTACTTGTAAGTGTAGTTTGACCTGTTCTGGAGACTGGTCTACAATGAGCCAGTCGTCCAGATAAGGGAAGATGGCAATCTTTTGAATTCTTAAATGAGCAACTGCTACTGCCAGGCATTTTGTGAACACCCTCGGGGCGAGGTGAGTCCGAGGCATTGCTCTGAACTGGTAATGG